>JAVSCE010009732.1:0-82111 GCA_032199065.1 Smutsia gigantea
GAGATGGGTGGTAAGAAAGAGCTGCTAATAAGAGACGACAGCAAGTTGTAGGACATGTGCCATCCTGTCCAGCTGAGTTCAGGGAATGTAGTCATCCTAACTGGCGATGTAAAGGAAGTCACACCAGATTTTAATTGAAGTCACAGGCTCATGCATGATTGGGAACATAATACCTTGGTGCCCAAGCCAGCTTGAGTTGGTAGCAATGAGCTCAAATGGTTTTCTACCACAATGTAGTGGTGCTCGACTTATTGTTCCCACCACACTTCCAGGCCCTGTGGCCAAAGTCGCAGAAACAAAGTCAAAAACTGTTTCTAGAGAAGGATCAGGTCTTTCCTGCATGGTTTCGACTGCCAGTGCAAGAAAAGAGGCAATGAATGTGTAAAGGAGGATTGTAGCTGGATTTAAGAGAAACTAGTGCGAGAAAAGACAGAAAGAAACCACCAGTTTGGTGCAAAGTCACTGAAACCAAGCAGCCAGGAGCACCACTTCCTCTCATCCTTCCACCAGAAACCATGAATTAAAGACGTCTTCGGTTATGTACCCATTTCTGAATTTGCATCCTAAGCCCACCTATATCCAGTCAGAGTCCAGGCACTCCAGAAGCCTCCAGTACTTTGCAAAGAGGAAATATTCAAGATTCATTCAACAAATATTAGCTGAGTACCTACCATGTTTCAGCACTAAGACACAGGGAGTTAGGATAACAATCAGTTGGCTTGGATATCAGCGTAATGAAATTAACCATTAGACTATATCAGTGGGAATCCCAGAGATATATATTCTATGAGCCTGAATTAAAAACAAAATTTATATTCTATACTGTGAAATTTTTAAAAAGTTTTTTGCTTTAAAAGCTAGACCAATATGGGGTATAGGCTGAGCTGTGTACATCTGTACGGGGCTCTCAGGGGAAGGTTCAATGACATGTCTGAAAGAACAGCTCTTTAATCTCATATTTAAACCTGAAGTCATTGTCTTTCCTCCAAGCCTGTAGGCCAGCTGGTGAGAGTCAATCACCCAAATGTGAACCTGTGATTCACCCTTACCTCCTTCTACTCCCTTACTTCCAAGTTTCAATCAGTCACATCATATCACTTTGACCTTTTAAACACTACTCAATCCAACAGTCATCTCCTCTGCAGACATCACACTAAGTATTCATACATGGATGCTGTTATCACCACCCGTTTTACAGATGAGAAAACAGGACTATGGAGGTTAAATGAGTTGCCCAAGTTCACACAACTAGTATATGACAAAGCCCAATATTCAGGCTGGAGTCTGTATGATTCCAAAGACCAGTGTTCTTAAACCCTAATTTAGCAATAACTGTGCTAGTTTAAGCCTCACCCTTTCTTGTCTTCTTATTGGTCTCTCTGCTTTCATGTTTTACTTCCCAGTTCCTTCTTTACCTTTATTATACTTTTCAAAGTCAAGTGCGTAAAGATATAATATACAAAAATAAAACTCACCCCTTTTAAGCACCATCTGAGGAGTTTTGACAAATGTACATAGTTGTGTAACCACCACCATAATCAAGCTATAGAACATCTCCATCACCCCAAAAAAGTTCTTCTTGACCCTTTACAGTCAATCTCCTTCCCTAGTTCCAGACCATAGCAATTACTGATCTGATCTTTTAGCTCTATCATTTTGCATTTTAAAGAATGTAATACAGATGGAATAATATAGTATGTAACTTTCAGTATCTGGCTACTTTCACTTAACATAAAGCTTTTGGTTTTCTCCATGTTGTTGTGGATATCAATACTGCTATTTTTATAGCTGAGCAGTATTCCTCTGGGTGGATGTTATCACTGTTGGTTTATCCATTCACTAGATGAGGGATATTTGAGTTTTTTTCCAGTTTGGGGGTACTATGAATAAAGCTTTTACAGACATTCACATATAGCTCTTTGTATGAACACGTCTTCTTTCTCTTGATTAAACCAATACATAGGAATGGTATTGTGGGTCATATAGAAAATGTATGTGTATGGTTGACTTTATAACAATCTCTCAAACTGTTTTCCAAAGTGACCATATATAATTTTGCATACCAACCATCAATTATTGAGAGTTCCAGTTAATCTATACCTTTATCAGCACTTAGTATTGCCAGTCTTTTAAATTTAAGCTATGCTAATATGTATACAGTGATATCTCATTATGGTTTCTATTTGCATTTCCCTAAGGCCTAGTGATTTTAGGCCTCTACTTCATGTACTTATTTGCTATCCATTTGTCTTCTTTAGTGAAATATCTATTCAAATCTTTTACTCATCTTTTAAATTTGGTAGTTTACCTTTTGATTAATGGATTTTGAGAGTTTTATATTCTACGTACAAGTCCTTTATCAGATATGTGTTTTGCAAATATTTTCTCCAAATCTACAGCTCGAGTTTTCATTTTCTTCACAGTGCCTTTCAAAGAGCAGAAGTTCTCGTTATGATCGGTGCAATTTATTGATTTATTTTCTTTTATGATTCCTGCTTTTTCTTTCTTATCTAAGAAATCTTTGTCTAAGCCAAAGTCATAAAAATTTTCTGCTACATTTCCTTCTGGGTGTTTTGTAGTTTTGGCTCTTATATTTAGGCCTATGATGTATTCTGAGTTAATTTACATATGGTGCAAGGTAAGGGCCAAGATTCATTCTTTTAGCTATGGCTGTCCAGTTGTTTGAACACCATTTATTGAAAAGACTATCCCTTCCCAATTAAATTATGTTGGTACCCTTATCAAAATTAACTGACCATATGTATAGGTCTATTTCAGGTCTCTATAATATGCTCTATTGATCTATGTATCTTATCTTTATGCCAATACCACATTGTCTGAAATACTGGAGCTTTATAATAAGGCTTGAATTAGGTAATATAAATTCTCAAACTATTCCTTCTTTTCAAAATCATTTTGTCTCTTCTAGGTCTTTTGCATTTGATATAAAATCAGCTTGTTGATTTTGACAAAAGACTTCCTAGGATTTTGATTGGGATTGTATTGAATCTACTGATCAATTTGGAGAGAATTGGTATCTTAACAATATTGAGTTTTCTAATCCATGAATATTGTTATTCTTTAATTTCAGCAATGTTTTGTAGTTTTCCATGTATGTCTTACATTTCTGTTGTTAAATTTATTCCTAAGTATTTCATTTTTTGATGAATTATAAATGAATTTTCTATTTAAATATCCAATTTCTAGCTTTATAACCTGTGATCTTGATAAACTCACTTATGTGCTCTAGAAGGTTTTTGTAGATTACTTGGAATTTTTTAATGCAAATGATGGCATAACCTGTGACTAAAGACATTATTATTTCATTCTTTCAAATTGATATGCATTTTATATAATTTTCTTGCTTTAGGATACTGGGCAGGACTTCTAATACAATATTAAATAAACAGTGGTGGAAACTGACACCCTTGCCTTGCCTTCATTCCTAGGGATAAAGTATTTAGACTTTGACCATTAAGTATGATATTACTTGTAAGTTTTTCAAAGGTGCCCCTTTTTAGATTAAGGAGGCTATAAACTATTCCTTCTTTTACCAAGAATTTTTTTTATCATAAATTGATGCTAAATGTTGTAAAATGTCTTTTCTGCATCTACTGATATTATCATATGCTTTATCTTTTAGCATCTGTCAGTATGATGAATTACATTGACTGATTTTCAATCATTTAAAGAGCCTTGCATTCCTTGGATAAACTCTACTTAATCACGAATACTATTCCTTTTATTTATTGCTGGATTATGTTTCCTAATTTTTTGTTAAGGATCTTTGCATCTGTGTTGATGAGGAATATAATCTCATATATATAATCTCAATATGAGCTGTAGTTATTTTTTTTTCTATGTGTCATTTTCTTGTTTCGGTGCAAAGTTAGATTATTTTCTGGAAGAGTTTGTGTAGGATTGATACTGTTTATAACAAACAGTTGGTAAAATTTGCGACTGAAGTCACCTGGTCTGGAATTTCTTTGGGGAGTGCTTTCAAATACAAATCCAATTTCGTTAATTCAATTCCTTTAATAGAAGGCTATTCAGGTTATCTGTTTGTTCTTGAGTGAGGTTTAGTAGTTTGGGTTTTTCAAGAAATGCATCTATTAATCTAAACTATCAAACTTATTGTTATAAAGTTGACCACAATTTTCCCTTGTTATCCTTTTAATATCTGTAGGATTTGTAGTGATGTCCCTCTTTCATTCCTAATATTGCTTAGTTGTGTCTTTTTTATTGTTGTTCTCCTGCTTTATCAGTTTTGGTAGAGGTTTATCAATTTTATTTATCTTTTCAAAGAAACAGCTCTTTGTCATGTTTATTTCTCTATTTTCCCCATTTTTAGTACATTGATTTCTGCTTGTTTTTATTATTTATTTCCTTCTGCTTGCTTAGGGTTTAATTTGTCCTTATTTTGGGGTTTTTTTAAGGTGAAAGTTTAGGTTAATAATTTGAGAATCTCCTCCCTTTCCAATATAAGCTTTTAATGTTATAAATTTCCCCATACATCCTGCTTTAGGTGTATCCTAGAAATTTGATGTGTCATCAGTTTCATTCAAATTATACTTCCTCATTGTGATTTTTTTCTTTAACAGTGGTTATTTAGAAGGGTGTTGACTAATATTCAAATACTTGAGGTTTTTCCCATTTATTGTATTTTTCTATTATTGATTTATGGTTTCATTTCAAGGGATCAAGAAACTTACTGTATATGAATTTCTGCATTCCATACTTTTGTCCTCAAAATGACACTCGAAATGAAGACCATCTGTATATATTGCTATGTGAATAAAGCAAGGTAGAAATATATCTTATAGATGTTTTCAAATGGAAGGACAAACCACAAAATAAATAAACAAAAGTATTTCCTGTAGGATGGATGGAGGGAACCAAGTAGAGGTGAAGGGGAGAAAATAGATTCCTCTGAATATATTTTGTTTTGTAGATTTTGCTTTGTAAGCATGATTATAAACTAAATCGAATAACATTAGGAGAACAAGAAAAAACTCTTACAATAAAAAACAATTATATCACAAAATCATAAAGACTGGCAAAATGGCTTATCCACAATGCTTTGTTTTTGTTTGTAAAAATAAACAAATGCTTCATTTGGACTTTCTTAAAAGAAGTATTGTGACTTAACTTGGCAAACCAATTTTTGTCTGGGATCCAGAGACTAGAGGGGGGAATATAAACCCTAAATCTTAGGACATTTTGTAATGAAAAATGCCTACTTGCTCATTCTTCTCCTAAGTAAAATTTCTGAGTTCCTACTTTTTGTAAAGAAAGTAAAACTAACTGTATTATTTCTCTGCTGAAAAATCCTTCAAGGACTCCCCACTGCTTACCTGACAAATGTGATACATGTACCCTTGGTGGTATCTGAAATGATTTTAAGCGATCCATGGAGAAATGTTTTCTACATTTTTAACTGTAATGCATTTATTGTAAAGTGTATTAGAAAAATGCAACTAGCATAACAAAACTGTATTTCAGGGATATTATTGCTTAGGCCAAGATTAAGTAAAAAGTGAGCTGATTTTAATATTATCTGATATTACAGAGACAACATAGATATGGCAAAAATTTGAAGAGCGTGGGGAAAGAGGTGTTTTGGAAACATGACTGACAAGACGAAGTTCAAGTTTTTCCACATGGCACACAGGATGCTTACCTCTCCAACTTCACTGCTTGCCACTTCTTGCCCAGCATTTTATGCCTCGGTGACAGACACCGAATACCAGTGGTTTTCCACTCCCCAAACTGTGTCTTGCCTTTGTATGCCTACCCTTTTCCTCTCACCTGCCCTCTGGACTCCAAATTATTCTTAAAACAGCTTTCAGGCAGACTGTACAGCTGTACTTCTGCTATAACCGGACTTAACCATAATATACGGGAATGGTGTCTTTGTGTGTTTTTAACCCACAGAAGTATGAGCTCTTTAGAGCAAGGATTGTTTCATTCATCTCTGTATCTCCAGTAGTGGCACAGTGATTATTAACTCAAACTAGTCTTGCATAAAACCTAGAGTCGGCATGGAATATGTTTAATCATAAAATGACAGTGCTCTTATTGAATCTCTTCTTTGTGCAAGGCATGGTAATAGACAAAAGACAATAAAAATAAAGCCCTTCATTAGTTTATAATGATTTTATTTGATCTTCAGAATGATTTTATGAGTTAGGAACTACTCTCTGTCTTGCAGGTGAGAAATTTGAGGCTCAGAGTGGCAGCAATGTAACATAGTAGTTAGAAGAGTAGATTCTGCCATGAAAAACCTATGTACAAATTCATTCAAGAGCTCTGAGTAGGTTACCCAAACTCTCGAAATTATAGTTTCCTCTTCTGTAAAATGGAATAGTAATAACACTGCTAACCTCTTCTCTTGGATTTGTCTTCAGGATTAAATGAGATAATGTTGATAAGGCACCTTTCACAGTGCCTGGTACATAGTATTTATTAAACCTGTGTATTTATAGCACATTTATTAAACCTGTACACATACATCACAATAATCATAACATACTAATGTAAAAAAGACTGTTTGTTGCTTCATGGTCTGCCTTAAAAAGAGAAATCATAAGTAATAGATATTACTTATTATAAAGTAATATACATTTGTTACATTGAGGCCACTCTGAGCCTCTAATATCTCACCTGCAAGATGGAGAGTAATATAAACATAAAAATATTATATCCCCAAATAATTTAAAACCAACTTAAATCTTCTTTATATCATCTTTTGAAAATGATGGATGATTTCATTTATAACACACGACAAAATGTCTGTAATATCCTCCACACCCAGCATGTATCTGCCCAAAGCACTATTGGTGACAGCATGTAACCACCTCCAATCTTTTTCTGCCTGTGTATCAACCACCCTGACTAAGACAAAACAACAAAATTCTCTCTTCAGACACAGCCTTTGCTGGCTCTCTCTCTCCATTTTTTTTTTTTTTTTGCTTCTCTTATTTCATCTGCCAAATCTGGTGTCTTCTTTCCCCAAGTAACTTTCTGCCCTTGCCACTGTAAATCAGTTTTTCTGTGAACCTAAAACTGTTCTAAAACATAAATTCTACAGTTTTTAAAAGCCTTTGGAGCCTTCTCAGTATATACGCTGCGTCATAATTCTTCAGCATAGTCTGCGCAAAACTGACAATATTAGACAGGAGAGTAATAAAAAAATATAATAACAGCTAGTATTTTTTGAACATTTATCACATGACAAACTCTATTCTACATGTTTCATATGTATTATCTCTAAAAATCCTAAGAGGTAGATACTATCATGATCTCAACTTGACAGGTGAGGAAATCGAAGCAAAAGAGCTTAAAGCCACCTGCTGTGGCAGACATGGAGATGGACCACTCAGATGCCTGCTCAGGTTGCCCACCTGTGGAGAGCGGAGGAGAGTGGTCAGCCTTCTGTTGTCAGCTTCCTCGGGTTCGGCCACAAAGGCCGAGCACCCCTGGCTGGAGGTCCAGCCTTCCCGGGCAGTGCAATCAGGTTTCTGTGCGGGGTGGGGGGCGCTAAAGGCCTGACCATTCAGCCAGTGCAGGACACTGCCAGTTCAGAACTCCTTACAGGGTGGGCTCAGGCTGTATCAGCTCTACTTCCTCCACCCAGTCTTACTCCTGCCCTGCCTTCGTAAGTACTGATCCTTAATAAATATACTGCACCCCGAACTCTGATTCAGGGTCGGCTTCCAGAGGGCTCGACCTACAGCACTGGCCAGGAGTCACACGGCGGCTACGTGGCAATGCCATGAACCAAACCCTGGCAGTCTGATGCTCTCCAGCACTATGCTATGCTGCTTCCAAATAAAAGAACAAGTATAAAACACTCTGATAGCAATGGTTGAAACTGTTACCTGGAATAAATAGCTTAAACTTTGTCTTTAATTTTTTGTAACAGCTTTTGGGAGAGAGAATTCGCTTACCATAAAATCCACTCTTTTTAAGTATACATTCGATTCAGTTTTTTTTAGTCTATTTACAAAGCTGTGCCACCATCACCACTGTCTAATTCCAGGATGTCTCATCGCCCATCGCCCTAAAAAGAAACCCTGTACCCATGAGCAACCACTCCCTATTTGTCTTTCATTTCCATCCTCCTAAACAGTAATTAATGCAACTAATCTGTTCTTGCCAGTTATGAAATTTACCTACCATCATCAAAGGTACAAAGTTTCCTAGTTTCACTCTCTTTTAAACTATCAAAGCCAACAACATGTCCAAAATTCTTGTTTGGTAATCTCACTCCTGGGAACTTATTCTTCAGAATAAATTACAAAAGTGTGTGTGGGGGGGGGGTGGGGGTGGGGGTGGGGGGTGAATCAAACTGTTTTGTGTAGCAGAGTTTGCAAAACTCAAAAACTGAAAACAACTTTGTCCATTGTGGGGGCTGGTTAACTAAATCTTGGCACTTCAACAAAATGGAATATTATGTATCCATCAAGGACCAAAAAGCAACAGAAAAATGTCAAGTATAACAGTAACCATAAAAGCGGAATACAAAATGGCATCTAGAGCCATGTAAAACACGTACATGTGGATAAGGATCGATAGGAAATGGAGCAAAATGAACACAGTGGCTGCAACAGAATGTTGGAACTGTGAATTGTTTTCATTCTTCTCAGTTCCTTTATTATTGTCAAAAAGTCCTCACAATAAATTAGAATTAAGGGAAATATGCATATATCTGCTCCTGCCAGTAAAAGGTCTCATTCATAATCAGGGTGGGGGCTAGTAACATACAATTCTTGTTAAGGTCTATGGACTTGGACTTTAGTTCTGGTTCTGATACTTATGAGAGGTGACCTTGGGCAATTATCTAACCTTTGTAAGCCTCATTCCACAACTATTAACTAGGGCTTATAGCACACCTACTCCAGAGGGCTGTTGTGGAGACAGAGTCTAGCACCGCTTCATAAAGGGTGGCTACTGCTATTTTTTGATACATAAGTAATGATGGTGGAGGTGTTGCTGGTATGGACAAGGGGACAGGGGACAATGGACGGAGAGTGGTTTGTGTCTATGAAAATACTACTAACACTGAAAACCTTAAATGACAATGTAATTTTACATGGAATACACAGGCAGAGGACTTTCCATCATCTCTATCAACTGATTACTCCAATGCAGACTAAGTGAGCATTGCTTCAAAGGAGAGTTGGGGTTGCAGGCATGATCCTTTCTTAGCTGGAAATGCTTAGAAATCTGTAACTACAAGATACTCATTGGCGTCCTGGCTGTAAACTTCATCGAAGACAATCAAGTACTGCTGAATCTGGGTGACTCTTTTTCTTAATGAATACAAAGGCCTACTAACTATTCTCACTGCTCTAATTGTTGATGCTATCATCATCGCTAACAAAGAGCCAGTGTGGCATATTAAGAAAATCCTGTCCCTGTCTTTGTCTTCCCTCCTGTTACGGGTGAGCTATGCTCTTCTCCAAGGCCCACGCCTCCCTTGTACACAGACACCAGCCCAGACTTTCCTGCCTACTCAAGTGTCTGTCGGTTCCTTCTACTTTTACCTCCATTTGTCCTCACCTCTCATCAGCATATAAACGTGCTGTAGCACATCCCATCTTAATAAAAAACAAAAATTCTTGCCTGGTCCTTATGCCCTTCTAGGTACAGCCTGTTTCTCTGCCCCCTTTACAGCAAAACTCCTTGAGAGAGAATAGCAGAATGCTGAATATGACTGAATCTGAGTGGTGAGCATGTATGTATGTTACATTATTCTTGCTACTTTTTAAATTTAAAAAGTTTATTGGGCTATAATTGAACTGTACATATTTCATACAATTTGATAATGTACAATTATTTTATACGGTACAAGTATTATATAGTTCACATGTACAATTTAATAATAACATAGGCATATACCCATGAAACCATCAGCACATTCAAGATAATGAACATATCCATCATCCTTGAAAGTTGCCTCATGCCCCTTTGAATTCCCTCCTTCCTACCCCTCCTACCAGGGACCACTGAATTGCTTTCTGTCACTATATATTCATTTGCATTTTCCAGAAATTTTGTTTTTTGGTTTGGCTTCTTTTACACAACACAATAATTTTGAGATTCATCCATGCTGCAGCATGCATGAATAGTTCATTCCTTTTTATTGCTGAGAATTATTTATACCACAGTTTGTTTATCTACTCACCTGTTGATGGACACTTGGGTTATTTCCAATTTGGGACTATTACACATAAAGCTGTTATAAACATTCATGTACAAGTCTTTATATAGACATATGCTCTCATTTACTCTGGGTAAATACCTAGAATGGAATGGCTTGATCATATGGCAGGTGTACATTTACATTTTTAAGAAACCACAGAATTGTTTTCCAGGGTGTGTTGTATGAGTTTACACTTCCACCAGCAGTGTAGGAGAGTTCCAGATCTTCCACATCCTAACCAACACCTGGGATAACATCAGATTTTATACTTCTGCCATTCCAATAGTGGTGGGTTCTCACTATGGTTTTAATTGGCATTTTCCTAATGGCTAACAAAATTGAGCATCTTTTCATGTGCTTATTGGCAATACACAAACTCTTCTGATGAAGCATCTGTTCAAGTCTTTTGCCCTTTTTTTTATAGGGTTGTTCGCATCTTTCAAAGAATTGTCCATTTCATCTAATTTGTTGGATTTACTAACATAAAATTGTTCACAATGTTCCTTATACATCTTTCAATATTGGTAGGGGTACCACCACTCTTGTTGTTGATGTTGGTAATTTGTGTCATCTCTTTTTTTTCTGGTCAGCCTAGCTAAAAATATATCGATTTTATTACCTTAAAATGGGAAGTGAAAAACACACATCTACACAAAAACTTGCACACAAGTGCTCATAGCAGTTTCCTTCATAAGAGCCAAAAAAGTGGACACAATCCAGATAACCATCAACAGATGAATGGATAGACAAAGTGTGGTATATTCATATAATATAATTCAGCTATAAAAAGGAATAAAATACTGACACATGCTACAACATGAATGTATCTTGAAAATGTGATGGTGAGTGAAAGAGCCAGACACAAAGGCCAGTGATTGTATGATGGCAGGAATCTAGGGTTTACTCAAAAAGTGACCACAACTGTCATATCTTAGGAATGAAAAGAGCAATGTATAAAAACAACCTCAATTATTCTCCTTTCCATCTTTTAAGCAACTGATAGGAATAAATAATCATGGTCCCTTCACATGAAAAACCACAGAATGATGTGAATGGCACCCCCTACAGCTGTGCAGTGAAAGGTTTGGGGCTGCAAAATACTGTTAATAATGGGAGGTGAGGCTTTCATCTGTGCCAGATGCTTTGTTTACCAGAAAGAATACAGATTTGGACATCCCACCACTAAAATAAAACAAAGTCAAGTGTGAAGTCATATTCAATTTTATCATAGGCTCTTCCTATGAGGGAAGGAGTTTTCAAGATATTCTAATGCTTTGGACAGGACATCAATTTGTCTTAATTTAGCATTAATCAAACTGGCATTCAATTATCCTTAATTTGAAAATAATATTTGAAAGTACTGTTTTAATTGTTTATTATGAACATGTCTAAAACAAAATGCACAGGAGAACAAGGAATAATTCAGTTTAAATCAGTGTTTTTTCCACTTTGGAAACAGCACAGAACAGTGTTTCTTTTACGAGCCATCCCAAGCATTGAGACTAGAAATTATCTTGTAATCTTGAAGGAAGGTCGAGGTGACCACTGTTCCCCACTGAAGTCCAGCTATCCTGAATTGGATGACACTCAAAAAAAAGGTTATTCCAAATTCCACAGTCCTCTCTATGTGCAAAATGACCTTGCATCAAAAAAAGAATGGCTGAAAGAACCTCTCATGCTTAAACACGGCTCTCCCTCCCATTTATTTCTCATCACAGGGCAAAGCAGAAATCAAGAAGCAAAAATGGAGCTCAGAAAGCTGTAGCCAACTGTCTATTTTTTTCACAATCTGCCCACACCTAAATAAACATGAAACATTATAACTGGCTGTAGTCAGATACTACAGGAAGCAGAAAGACCCGAAGAAAAACCTCAAACATCCGACCTTCATCCTTTTTCTATATGAAATCTACTTTGCTTCATGACAATAAATGTTTCCTCAAAAGATGCTAAAATCAGACATGATGTCATAGAATGCCCAGATCCACAATCTATTTCAAAATTAGTGCTTTTCTGAAAAACACACAACCCACCTAGCAGGAAAATAATGATGGTTTATCAGAGGGGATCAGAACGTGGTAACGCTTATGGTGCAGTGGGGGCAGGGGTTTACAAAGCTTTGCTGGAATCTAACATCTCTCTTGTTACCCAAAGCAACAACCTCAGGAGAAGATAAAAGAATGCTGGTGAGTAGACCGTCAGAGCAAAGGGTGCACATTTTCTCTCCGCTATCAGAAGGAAGCAAATGAATGGGGGCCTCTGACCTGGAACCAACTAGCCCGGCACTTAAAACAGCAGCATGGGCAAACGGGTTTGGTGTCAATTCATGTTTTCTGGACTGAATATGCTGAAAGATTTTCATTCGGTTTTGAAACTAAATAAAAGGATCCAGAATTAAAGTGGGCTCTGCTCCACCCTCCCATAAAGCCCAAACATCACTTTCCATGTTAGCAGCCTAAACTCACAAGCCTTTCATCTTTTACATTCCAATAATTTTACTTGTCGTCTACTTCAGTGATCAACAGGCACCTCTTAATAAATGCTCGCTACCTGCCAGGCCCTATGCTAAACCTATTTTATTCATCGGTTCTTCATTATTGGAACAACCCCATGTACCAGGTATTCATATTCCCAGTTTACAGATGAAGAAACTGAGGCTCAGAGAGATTAGATAACCTGTCCAAAGCCACACAGTTAAGTAAGGGTATATAGGAAATACACACCCAAGTCTGTCTGTGCTGCATCTTCACTACTTCTTCCACCTCCTAGATATCAAATTGAAATTCCTCCCTTTTCCCCCCTATAATTTGCTATCCTTTCATTCTTCTGTCTCCTACTGAGGCTGTTCAGAAATACCCCAGGATGAAGCTCATCACGTGTCCACCTTAATACTTCATTCAGTCAATCACCAAGATTTACTGAGCCTGCTGTGTACTGGGTACTGTTCTAGATGCTGAGATACAACAGTGAGCAAAACAGACAAAAATCCCTGCCCTTGGGGAGCATACATTCAAGGGGCAGGAAGTCAATCATGGTAAGAAAGAAGATACAGAGTGGTGGTTCAAAGATCTGTGCTAAGGGAAAAATAGGAAAGGAGAAGGCAGAGAGGACTGTAAATCCACGTGTATGTGTAGGACTGCAATTTTAAATATTAAGGAAACATAACATTTGAGGAAAGTCTTTCTGAGACACAATAGTTAATTTTATATGTCAACTTAGCTAGGCTATAAAGCATAGGTATTTAATTAAACACTAATCTAGGTGTTACCATGAAAGCATTTTGTAGATGTGGTTAACATCTACAGTCTGTAAAGGAAATCACCCTGGATAATGTGGGTGGGCCTCATCAATCAACTGGAAGGCCTTAAAAACAAAACTGAGGTTTCCCTGAGGAAGAAGAAATTCTGCCTCAAGACTGCAATGTCAACTCCTGCCCAAGTTTCTAGGCTGCTGTACAGATTTCACGTTTGCCAGCTCCCGCAACTGCATAAGCCAGTTCCTTGAGAAAAAACTCTTATCTCATATATATATTATGTGTGTGTGTTCTACTCTGTATTCACATAAACATGGTATGTGTACATGTATGTATACTCACTAATATATACATGTGTGGTTATGTATATATGTATATACACTAATATATGTGTGTACACACACACACACACGCCTCCTACTGCCTATGTTTTCTCTGGAGAATCCTGACTGATACATGGAGTGAGAGTGTTCTGGGCAGAGGAGACATGTGAGCAAAGGCACCCAGGGCTGGACACTGTGCTGGACATCAGGCAGACAACTGTGAACTGTGTTTCCTTTCATCCTCATGCTTAGAGAGGAGTCAGATATACTGCCCCTTGACCCATCTGTCTTCTCACAGATTCTCAGGTCTCTCCAGATTCACTTGCTTTACTCCCTAGCCTTGACCCACCATGGTCATCAGTTTCAACTCCTCTGTAACTGGCATTTCTAGTTGCCCTGGCCTTTCATTACACTTGTTCCATTATTATCAGTACCAACTAATTTTTGTGTGATGGTGGAGTTTAAGAACTATGTTCGCATACTTTGTTTTCAATTGCCCTCACAAAAACTGTTACGTGGGGAGGAAAGGTAAAATCTTCCTTATTTTACAGATGAGGAAACTGAGACTCACAGGAGAATCAACCTGAATGAGATTACAGAATTGGTCAACAGCAGAGCTGTGTCTCAACCTACCTTTCACTCTTCAACCCATTTCAGTCTAACATTCCCCTCATTTCTGAACTAGAACGTTTTGCTTTCTAGGGGCTGGGGCGGAGATTGTAGATTCCCATTAATTACATATATTAAGGATATCCTGTCACATATATTACATATATTAATTACATATATTAAGGGTGTCAGTCAAGCGGTGGGTTAGGAGAATTCTCATTTCCTTTTAAGTACAGGCATTCTTCCAGGGGTCTGTCTTCAGAATACATTAATAATCAGCGGTTGGAAGATCATAAAAAGAGGGATCCGAGGCCCAAATGAAACAAAATACAAAAGTAACCAGAAACAACCTTTCAAGGAGGCACGTGGCTTTTCGAGGGTGAAATAACCGACATACAGCCTCCTCTACAGTCTTCCGATTTCCCACTAAATGGTTGTATAGACTTAAAGAAAAAAAGAAATCCACCACTCCAACAAAACCCAAGATTGTCAGCCTGTCTCTCAACTGCCTGATTTCTGACAACTGCCAAGGACGAGCTGACTTGGACAAGGGCATGGACAGGAGCGAGCCGCGAACACCCGGGCGGGGCCTGCCTGGAGCGAGGGCACAGACCCTTCCGCGGCCCAGAAAAGCAGTCTGTGCACACCAGAAAACGACGCAGCCGTATCTTCGCTGTTGACCTGCTGCTTTTTGCTACAAAAAGATAAGTTGCTCCCGAACGGCCCACAAGCCCCTCCCACCTTAAACTTTTCCTAGCCTTGGCCAGCCGGTTACCTAGGAAACGCCCCGGCCTGAAGTCGGGCTGCGCAGGCGGCCGCACCATGCATCCTGGAAGTTGTAGTCCGCGCTCAGAATGCGCAGGCGTGGAGGCGGGGTTGCCCAGGAACCCATCCTCGCGGGAATTGTAGTTTCTCACGAATTACATATATTAAGGGTGTCAGAAAGTCAGACGATTTAGGAGAGCTATCATTTCAGATAGCAAGGGTGCTCTCAATGAATAACGGTCGGACAGGGACACCGTTTGGGCACAGTGTGTCGTCCTCCATGCGACTGTAGATCTGAAATGGACTGAGCCCCCAAGTGGACAGAGTGTGACGAAGGACAAACCATGCGATCTATTTGCAAGCACGACTATGGAACTCTGAGAAAATACTGTAGAATCAGGGAAAGAAAACCGTCCCAAAGACTCAAGAGAAAGAACAGACCTCAGTAGAACATGAGAACAGAACCTCTCAGAAGAATATTTTTGAGAAATTTTGGCCTCTTCTAAAATGACACCAAAAAAGTTATGCATATGACAGGTAGTCTAGTCATAGAATGGCACAGTTGGCAAGAATTTGAAGCAAAATGTTAAAAATACCTGTTTTTTAAATGAGAGATTCCTTTTTTGCACGTTAATGTATTTTCTGAATTGTTTGCAAGGGCTAAAGATTCCCTTTTGGTATAAAATACTTAAGTATGAACAACACTGTAGGATAAAATACATAGTATGATATGGTTTCTGTTTACACAAGAAACTATATCACTTACATGAACAAAAATATGTTTGCATAAAAATTCATTTTATAAAGGCTGGAAAATCCACTTAAGACAGAGGACAGTCCCAGGAGATGGCTGGTTAGCCAGACACGGGTAAGATTCCTCATGGGAGGAACAACCTAAGACAGGCACAGTCGCAAGGGACCTCAGGTGAGCAACGTGGGGGCCAACTGAGGTGAGGCATAGAACCTCACCCCTCCAGACGAGAGAGACATTGCCTGTGACAAGCTATGTCACAGGCCGAGCCCAGCTAATCATTATTCTGGTACCTTCCACAAATATATGCATATGCATTTGCGTCAATTAAAACAAAAAAGGGGGAAATGTGGGATTCACTTATAATTCAAGTATAAAAATCATATGAATAATCATAGTTGATTGATTATAGTAACTGAATTAGTTTCTCTGATATGACTGCCTCTGCATTGTGCACCTTGTGGGAACTTGTTCACTATGTTCCTTGCATTGTTCACCTTGTGGGAGCTTGTTCACTGTATTGGAACTTATTCGCTGCATGGTGAGCAATAATGTCTTGTGTATTGAAAAGTTGTTAAGAGAAAAAACCTCAAAAGTTCACATCGCAAGAAAAAATAATTTGTAACTATGTATGTTGAAGGATGTTAACTAAACTTACTGTGATAATCATTTCACAATAAAAATTATATAAAAATAATAAATAATAAAATATGAATGAATAAATAAATAAATAAATAAAAATAAAATTAAAAATTAAAAAAAAAAGACAGAGGACAGTGCCTAACTCCAGACAGAGGATTGGGATTGCGGGAGGTGGTCAAGACAGATTTAGCCTTAGTCTTACTGTGTGATTTTATAACAGGAATGTCATCTTCATGTATTGTCACTCATGCATTTTTTAAATATATAAAATTAAAAGCACGAGGGAAGGAGGACATAGTATTCAAGCAGGTGAAGCACAAAAGAAAAATAGTAAAAAAAAGTTCCAAAAATATCTTAAAGGAAATTTATCAAGAATTGATGATAATGGATAAAGAACATGTGGTACATATATACAATGGAATATTATTCAGCCATAAGAAGAAAACAAATCCTACCATTTGCAACAACATGGATGGAGCTACAGGGTATTATGCTCAGTGAAATAAGCCAGGAGGAGGAAGATAAGTATCAAATGATTTCTCGCACCTGTGGAGTATAAGAACAAAGCAAAAACTGAAGGAACAAAACAGTAGCAGACTCACAGAACCCAAGAATGGACTAACAGTTACCAAAGGGAAAGGGAGTGGGGAGGATGGGTGGGAAGGGAGGGATAAGGGGAAAAGGGGCATTATGATTAGCACACATAATGTAGCAGGGGGGCACGGGGAAGGCAGTATTGCATAGAGAAGACAAGTAGTGACTCTAAAGCATCTTACTATGCTGATGGACATTGACTGTAATGGGGTATGTGGTGGGGACTTGATAATGGGGGAATCTAGTAACCACAATGTTGTTCATGTAAGTGTATATTAATGATACCAAAAAACAAACAAACAAACAAATAAATAAATAAAAGAAGAAAAAAATTGATGATAACTCTTTTTGGATGATAAAGCTATGAATGATTTAAACTTTGTACAGTTCTATATTTTTCAATTTTTTATAATGGAAATGCATATAAAAAAAATTTTTTAAGGTTTAAGAAATGGCTGGCAAATCCCAGCTAGCCTGTTGCCACCTTTAACTCTGACTCTGCCATGCCAGGTACAGTCCATTTGGATTATAGGAAATTTCTGAAGAAAAAGTCCCATGGAAAAGTGGTATTTGACATAAGTGGCCCTCTCCTGATATCAAGTGGCAAACTAACACACTGATATGCTGGCAACGAACTCTTAAAAAAAAGCCCGGATGTGTAGCACTGGCTGATTTCCATGTTGTTTTAGGTTGAATTGTATCCCCCAGAAATACATGTTGAGGTCCTAACCCTCATTACCTCAGAATGTGACCTTATCTGGAAATAGGGTCATTATTGATGTAATGAAGGTTAGATCATAGTGTGGTGGGTGGCCACGTAATCCAATATCACTGATGTCCTTATAAGAAGAGACACATGGGAGAGTGCCAGTGAACAAAGAAGCAGAGATTGGGGTGATACATCCACAAGCCAAGGAATGCCAAGGATTGATGGCCACCACCAGAAGATAGGAAAAGGTAAGGAGGAATTCTACCCAAAATTTCAGAGGGAATATAGCTCTGTTGACACCTTGACTTCTGACCTCTGGAACTGTAGGAGAATTCAGTACATTTATATCACGGATATTATCTTTATAATATCTATCAGTTGCATTATTACATTGGTTAAGAAAATAAACAACTAATAAACACATAAAATAGTAATAGTTAACTCTCAATTATGTACTTTGAGGTTCTTTGTTAAGGCAGCCCTAGGAAACTAAAACACATGGTATAAATACTTCTTTCAGGGCCAATTGACATGACTTCACTGATTCCGAGTTGGGAAAGGGTGTGTGCAGCTAGTTCTTATGAGCCAGTAGAAGCTGGCTCCTACACTCCACTGAATGGAAGACTTGAGACTCATCTAAGCCACAGAGAATCCTAATTTTTTTCAGAGAAGAATGTGGTATAGATTTGACTGAGAACTTTCAATGTAGAAGTATCACCAGTGGACATTGTCTTATGTTGTATGCACTTTACCTTTTCAAATCTCCATGTTGTGTTTAAGAGGGACATGAATTTATTGCAGTTCCAAAGAAACAAATGAGAAGGGAAGGTACCTGATAACCATCCAAATATCAGTGAAGACATTAATCTCAGTTGACACCAATTCCTATGTATAATTTGTTTCATTTAGGAGTTTTAAAACCAGCCAGCACTAACATATCAAGAAGGACAAACACACATACAGTGATATTAGACACATATGAGAGTGTCAGGACACTGGGGTCTTCCTGAAGAACCCTCATCTTGCTCCCATCACTCCAATGAGGAACTGGGGCTTTGGAGTCAGGGAGACCTGAGTTCAAATTCCAGCTCTGCCAGTTACGTCCTATATGACTTGGGAGAATCTACTTAGTTTCCACCAGCCTCAGTTGTTGTCTGTAAAATGATGGTAGTAGTGGAACTTAATTCAAAGGTGGTAATGATGGAACTTAAAGCAAAGGGCAGTTGTGAGGATTAACATATTTAATGCAATGCCTGGTATGTAATAATAAGTACTGAACAAATAATAATTAAGCATGGTACCAACTCCCTGATCTAGGATTTTTGAGTCCAGAAGACGGAGCCACCCCATACCTAGAGTCCAGCTGCAGAAGTCTGTTCATCAGGTCTGACTGCAGCGAAGGAGGGAGTGAGGTGCCATGTAGCCCAGGTGCTCTGCTGTCTGGTGCCCTGAAATGGGGGATCACTTGCCACCTCTCTGTCCTGTTTGAACCCTGCTTCCTCCCAGGGGTTTAACTTTAACTCACTCACGATTTACTCATTCCTGACCAAAGCAAACGGGCAACGTTGAAAGGAAGCAACAAATAGGGGAGATGAAGACAGAAAACAAGAAAGCACCTCTTTTAAAAGACGGCGGAGCCCCCTGTCTTGATAGGCTTTGTCCAGCTCAGCGAGAAGTACATTAGTTCCCCCTTATCCTCGGGGTCTGCATCCCAAAGGCCCCAGTGGGTGCCTGGAACCAAGGACAGGGCTGAACCCTATATACACTATGCTTTTTCCCTGCGCTAATATACCCATGATAAAGTCTGATTTGTGAATTAGGCACAGCAAGACAGTAACAGCAACAGCAACAAAATCAAAGTATTATAACAATATATTGTAACAAGAGTTATGTGAATGTGATCTCTCTCAAAATATTTTATGACAGGGTGGATACTCACCCTTCTTGCAACGGTAAGAGATGATGAAATGCTGACGTGATGACGCGATGAGGACGGTGCAGGTGCTGTGACGTAACGCCAGGCGACCACTGACGCAGCATCGGAAGGAGAACCATCTGCTTCAGGTTGACCCTGGGCAACTAAAACCAGAGAAAGTGAACCCCGGGATGGGGGAGTCAGGTGTAGTGTTACAGAACAGAGTCCCGGCTGGCCGCAGGTGGTGGTCAGCTGATTACCTGGGAACTGCCGAAGACTTGGTCTTCCCTGAATCTGGAGAGTTGCTGAGGAGACCTTATGGTTTTAAAAGTAAAGACCGAATGATGCCACTATTTGGGAAGGGTGAGGGGCACATGCGGGTACGTTATTCTGTTTTGCCTGATTTTATATGTACTTGAAATTCTCCATAAAATAAAAACTGTAATCTAAAATAAGCAAAACAAAGAAAGCAAGTGTCTTGCCAATGGGTTTCAGCCCCGGGCAAGTTCATTATGGATTCAGTGTGATCAAAGAAATGACAGTAAAACGTTCTTGGGGTGAAAGGGTTATGTCTAACTTTGTTTCCACGGTGGCAGGTCAATCACTAACATCCTGTTCACGCAGAGGGAGTGTGCATGCAGCAAGCCGGTCTCGCCATCCTCTGGGCCTCTGTCCTCGGCTCTGCCACCACTCCAGCCTCTGCTCTGCTCTCCTGCAGCCTTGCAGCTGTGCCCCGGTGTCGCTCAGAGCACTGGACAGGGCTACTTACATAGAGTCAATAACATATTGCCCACATGTGTGTAGTGAGCCAGCCAACCAGGGCCGGGTGAGAATCCTGGCCACAGGAACCTTCATTTTATCCATAGCAAGTAATGACCACAGGAATATTTCCTGCTTTTATTTGTGGAACCTTCATTTTATCCATAGCAAGTAATGACCACAGGACTATCTCCTGCTTTTGTTTTAGGCATCCCACTACTCCTGGAGTTGGGGGTGAGGGCAGCTTCCAAAGTCCTCCAGGACCTCATCCAAACCCACCCACTTCTGGAGGAAAGAGCTGGACTCCTTAGAGGTCAGTTTGTTCAACAAGTGGGACCCCAGAGCCTCTGTATGGTCAGCAAAGAGAGCTTGCAGAGTCCTCCCCAAAGGATAGCTTTGTCTCCATTCTGGGTTCTGGCAGGGCCACTGCTTGTCACATGCTGATCCTGAGGCACACAGGTAATGGGCTACCTGCTTGACATTGTGCTAGAACTGACACCAGAGCTGAGTCCCCCTTTATCCACAAACCCCATCAAATCCTTTTCACACCATGCTCAGTGTGGAACCTGGTGGGAGGCTGTGACATGGGCATTGTTACCAAAACTTAGTAACTTCTGAGTGAAATTGA
The DNA here is from genome assembly GCA_032199065.1 of Smutsia gigantea. Classification (NCBI taxonomy): domain Eukaryota; kingdom Metazoa; phylum Chordata; class Mammalia; order Pholidota; family Manidae; genus Smutsia; species Smutsia gigantea. Next base: position 21,156 of record JAVSCE010009732.1, read on the forward strand.
CAGACAAGAAGATGACATTCACTTAGTGACACTAGGAACAGAATTAAACAGCCAAAAAAAAATGAAAACCACTTTCCAATAACTTGGGGCACTGCTGTCCACATTAAAACTGCCCACATTTACAGAGCCTCCTTCCGAGATCTTGGTGGGGAAGAGGGGCTACATGCTGCACAAGTTTTCAAGGGTAACAGCCACTCCTTTGAAAGGAATACCACAGGCCGTCAGTGACCAGGATCTAACACTCATATCCAGTCTCCTGTCTCTAATGTTCCATCTCCTGTTTCCCATCCTTCTCCGTCCACCTGCAGGGCATGGCATACCCTTCCTTGAAGGCACTCTGTTCCTTCACTCTCCCCTTGTCCAGACTGTCCCCACCCCCTGGACGGCTCTTCCTCCTCCATTGATGACCTCTTCACCCTCAGGCACACCTGGAGCCCTGCCCTCAGAAGGACTTTCTTCTCTGTCCACATTGAACTTGGTCGCTACCTCTATTATAATAGTTACCCATTTTTATTGTAATTGTTTCTATTTCTCCCCTCCAGGAGATAAAAGCCTCTTAGACACAGAGGTGATTTTGTTTTTCTTGTCTCCCCAGTGCTTGGCACATAGTAGATGTTTAAATACTATTTAATGAAACCCAGTAATTTATAAAGTGCTTGGCAGTTTACAAGACTTTTTCAAGTGCATTATTTCTACTGATTCTAGAAGGGACTCCATTTTTACCTATTATTAGCATACCAATTATTTTCAAAATGGGGAAGCTAAGGTTCATGGAAGGCAAGGAACTTAGCTTAAGCTATGCAGCTGGTATAGAGTCATACTGGGGCTCCAAAGCTTGGATCTACTTAACAAGAAAGCTGAGAGGCAGAGAGGAGCAGCCGCAGAGTGGCAGCGTCAGCCCACTGTCAAGTTCATCAGATCTTCTTACTTACAGCCCTGCAAGGAAGGTAGGAGGCTGGGTATTTAAGCTTCACTACTTTTAAGATTTCAGCCATCCTGGACCTCAGCTTTGGCCCCTATAAAATGACAGGGTTACATTAAATAAATAATTCTCAGTTACATGTCATGCCCACTAATCTTTCTGTTCCAGAGATTCCCAAACTTTCCTGATTCCTGGTGCCCTCAAGTCAAAAGAAATACCTAACAATTCTCTTTATTGAGTAGTAGCTCTAAAAAACTTCACAGTAGTAATTCATGTGGTGTCCAATAGATGTCTATGTCCCTCAAAAACTTAAAATAACCCACAGTGCCTCTGTAAGTTTGAACACACTAATTGGTGTTCCATGCTGCATGTAAGTTTATGATCCACTCATCTTTGAGGAGATTTTCTTACTCAGTTGGTTTCTCTGAAATATTGTATTGCCGTCTAGTAGTCAACAGTTCAGCATCATTTTTTTTTGCTTCAAGAAATAGAGAAAGTGATTTTAGCATTTCAAGTGGGTTTTATTTGCCCATGTATATTTATATTGTTTGATTGAAAAATGTATTACGTGAGTAAAGATGAGAGACGTCTTTTTTAATATCTACTTCGTCTTGACTAGTTTTAAATTCAGAAGTATCAACAAATAGCAATTCAGCTTATTTCTATTATATCATATGAGGTTAACCTTCAAGAACCTAATAGCGTTCATTCAGTTTAGAACAGAATATCACAAATCTCTAGACTGAGTAGTATAATGCCCACTACTCAAATAAAGCATATTATTGTAATATAATGACAACTCCAAATACTAAGAGCAGACCCATGGATATTAAGTTGAGGTGTAGAGACCAGTATTCCCACTTGTTAATTTAGGTCAGAAATTGCCCAGTTATGTTGACTGCAAAGTAAAATGAAAACTATGTGGTGGAGTGGGACCTGGGAATCACATAGACTGGATGATCATTCCAGCCCTTACACATACAAACTCCATGACCTTGGGTAGAGTTTGAATCTCCTCACCTGCAAAATGGAGATGGATGTCTACATGTCATGGTTGTCGGGGATAAAAGTCAACCAACACAAATGGCATGGTCAATGCCTGGTCCTTAGAGCACCAAGGTCCTAACAAATGTTAGCTCCTTTCCTGTCCTTGCTTTGCTTGCTCTACGACATTGGAAAAACTGTATTGGAGGCTTTTGTTATGAAAAGATGGATCAGAAGGGTGTCAGTCTTGTGGCATGAGGACTTGTTGGCATACTTGGACCTTTATGCCTACAAGATATTCATAGGACTTTCATAGTTTTAAAGAACAGATTGGATGTCATCTTATTCCTCTACCATAGAACTTCCTCCCTTTTGCTCAGATTTGTGGGCAGTGCCTTCTGTGGCTCTCAAATAATGCAACCCCTGCCCTACTGTGTGGGTGGCTGTAATAGTTACAAACCAGTATTTCACTCACAGATGCTACTACAGTATATATGAGACTACAAACTGGAAATGCTTCCAAGATTATGCAATGGGCTTTGGGAAACAGGGAGGAAATGCTTTAAGTTTAAATTTCTACAAAATAGAACAGCAAATGATCACTTGTTGCATATGTCTGTCACACTCTATTATATTTATATACATATTTGTGACCTATTTTTGAGTGTAAGTTGCATGACAGCAGAGACTCAGTCATATTCTCTGTACATCTGATGCCTATGTAAGCATAGAGCACACCATAGGTGCTCCATAAATACTTTTAACATGTACTAAGACTGAATCTTGGTAGATATACAATACATATGAGTATAGTCTGTTGACATGGCCAGGACTTCAAAATTCATTCTCCAACTGTCAAAACCTTACCCATCTTTGAATGCCCAGCCCAGGAGCAAAGTGACTTCTTCCCAGACACTCCTTAATCTTCAACCCCAAGAGATAATCTTCCTCACTTCTGCATTCTCATAGTACTTTGTGCCTCTTTTTGAACATTGGCCACTTTCTGCCTTGTATTATAATCTGTTCAGTGGCAGGTATAAATTATTATTAACTCTTGCCTATTGATTGTTGTATCATCCTTAAGTGCCTCACAGTGCCAACAAACAGTGGGTCCCCACAAATGCTTATCAACTTCACTCCATATTAACAGCTAAGCTCTGAAGTTAAAAGCTTTAAAGTAGCTTTAAAACCCTTTTGGAAATAGGTATATTCATAACACAGTAAATATAGAAAAATAGTGAACTTTGTGTAATAGAAGGATACTATGTGGATTCGCCTCTGGGCTTCATCCCTTACTTGCTATTGGATGTGGTCAAGTTACTTAGCCTCCTGTGCCTCCATCCTTCATCTATAAAACAGGGGTAATAAAAAAATCCCTAACATTAAGATTGGAGACAATCGATGTAAACATCTTTGATGAGAGCTTGTCCCATAGTGAGCACTCAATAATTGTCATCTACTAATGAAATAATAATAATAATAGACTCAAAGAAAGATTTCTACTTCATATCCAGCTTCTCAAAAGAATACCAGATGTTGGAGATGTGGAAGGAAATGACATTGATATGATTTTTTTTTAAATTCTATTGTGGTGAGAACACTTAACCATGCAGTGTACCCTCTTAACAGATTTTTAATACAATACAGTGTATAAAACAGTATTGTTATCTATAGACACTGTTGTCCAGCAGCTCTCTAGTATTATTCATCTTGCATAATTGAAACTTCATATCTTTTGCTTAGCAACTCCTCATTTCCTCCTCCCTTTAGCCCCTGGCAACCAGCATTCCACTCTGCTTCTATGAGTTTGGCTATTTTAAATACCTCCTATGAGTGGAATCATGCAGTATTTGTCCATTTGTGACTGGCTTATTTCACTTAGCTTAATGTCTTCAAGTTCATGCATGTTGTCACATATTATGCAGGATTTCTTTCTTTTTAAAGGTGGAATAATGTTCCACTGTATGGTCATACCACATTTTCTTTATCCACTCATCTGTCTATGGGTATATAGGTTGTTTCCTCATCTTACCTATTGTGAATAGTGCTGCAAGGAAGATGGGTGTGCTAATATTTTTAAGACCCTATTTCAGTCCTTTGGCTAAATTCCTAGAAGTGAAATTGCTAGATCATACTGTAGTTCTATTTTATATTTTTTGAACAATCTCCATACTGTTTTCCATATTGCATTCCCACCAACAGTGTACAAGGGTTCCTATTACTCCACATCCTCACCAACTAACATTGCTATCTCTCTTTGCTTCCTTCCCTCCTCCCTCCATCCCTCCCTCCCTTCCTTCCTTCCTTTCAGAATAACCAACTTAACAGCTGTGAGGTGATAGCTCATTGTGGCTTTGACCTTCATTTCCCTGATAACTAGTGATGCCGAGCATTTTTCATATACCTGTCGGTCATATGTCTTGTTTGGAGACATGTCTGTTCAAGCCTTTTTTCCATTTTTTAGTTGGATTACTCATTTTCTTGCTATTGAGTTGTTTGAGTTCCTTATATATTTTGGAAATTAACTCCTTCCCTGATGTATGGTTTCCAAAAATTTTCTCCCATTCCATAGGCTGCATTTTCACTCTGTTGCTGTTTTGCTCCCTGTGCTGAAACCTTTTATTTTGATGTAGTCCCATTTGTCTATTTTTTGTGTTTGTTGCCTATTCTCTTGGGGTCACAGCCAAGAAATCTTTGCCAAGACCAATGTCATGAAGGTTTTTGCCTACATTTTCTCTTAGGAGTTTTACAGTTTCCAGTTTTATGTTAAGTCTTTAATTTGCTTTGAGTTGATTTTTTATAGATGGTGCAAGATAGGGGCCCAAGTTCCAATACATATTTTTATATTGCTAGATTGGTTCTTTCTCTTTGCCATTGTTTCTGTGATCCCCACTTCAACTGCATGTCTGTCTTTTTCTCTTCTAAAATTTCTTCTGTTCTTGTAAGGTTCATCCTGTAAGACAGGACCCATTTCCCTGCTCCACTTCCCACATCCTTTACTGTCCCAGATTGCATTGCTTCTGGTGCTTTCCTGCCCCGTGTTCGGCCACCAAGTCAACAGGAAAATTTTCACATGCGATATTCTGAGATTCAACCCTCAGGTAATAATTCCCCTGCTGTTAGTCATTCATATCCTTAGGTTCAGAGAAATATTGAGTCTACTGCCTTCTAATTGCTGACCTAAATAGCATCCCTCAATTTTAAAAGATAATATAAGGTTTATTTTAGTAAAAACCATGAATCATCAGAGAAGCTAATGAACTTGGGAATTCTATGAGATCGTCTAAGCACACAAAGCCTATTTTCCCAGGTTTTTTTCTTAGCTCAAGACCACAAAAATTGGAACACGATGGAACTTGACTTGCAGCTCTATGTGTAAATAATTATGAGTTATAAGTCAGGTTAAAAAATTGTTAAACAAAACATGTTGTAGTTTCCTACTATGACATATACAGCATGATGATAACCTACAAGGCCAAGGTTGAAGTTGGAATTCTCAGGCTCCTTGGTGTTCTGTACAGGAATGTGGTGACAGAGGAAAGCTGGCCCTCCAGTCCTGGGCTGACCCCCCTCCCTTCTATCCCAGTCCTGTCCATCACAAAAGGGGCCTCGCATTCCCTGTGCAGACTCCCTAAGCCCCAGGCAAGCTCCAACCACACATCCTCGCCCCCCACAGACAGAAGTACCTGGAGTGCCCTTTGGGCAAGCACTGTCTGCCCTTTGAAGATGGATTCACGGAAGAGGCCATGCAGGCTCAGGGCCGGTTGGACAAGGTCCTGAGTGCCCAGAGTGTGGTCTAGAAGAGAAGGTGCAGCTCCGGGTAGGAGTAGGTGCAGCCAGAGGAAGGCCAGAGAGGCACCTTCTAAAGCACAGGGTTTAGGCAGGGGCCTTTTTGCCTGAGTCAACTCTCAACCCAGTGGTGCATCGTGTCCTTTCAGCCCACCTTTCATTTCATTCTCAGCCACAGTGGATGGTTCCATGGAAGTGTAGACTGCTTGTGCTGTCAGCATCCTACCGGAAGCTCAAGCTAAACTCTGTGCCCACGGCCGTCTCCAACACTGTAGGAGTTTGCCTGCACACCAGGGCAACCCAGAAATATGTGAACGTTAACAGCCTCAGAGGAAGCCTCAGCTGATACAAGACAGGAGCAGGCAGGCAAACGCTCAAGCCTTCCATTTTTTTCAGGTAGACAATTCTGGACAGTTTTCTGTGAGCTTCCTTTAAGGTGCTGGTAGAAACAAGCCCATTGCTTATAGCCGCAACCTCAGTAGCACATCGTTGTCCTGGCTGTTCCTGCTTCCCTGTCTCACTCTCCCTACTCGTTACTCTTGCTTCCTGGAATTACTTCCCAAATAAACCACCCAACCCAAGTCCTTACCTCAGGCTCTTCTTTTAAGGGTACTCAAAAGAATAAGGGGGACAAATCCAGGAAACAGAAGGACCAGCTCCTTCCCAGTACAACCACACTGTCAGCACAACCTCCCCGGAATCCTTCATCAACAATCAGTTAAGAGCTTTTCCTTATTTTTTCTTAAACTCCTATTAAAAAAGCTTTCTTTTTTTTCCTTTGAGGGGGTGGTCCCTTTCCTCTAATGCCTAAATTCCTTTTATGAAGCCTCACTTCCATGGTTAAAATTTCCCAGATTGACTTTGGGAGACAGGATGGACAAGCTGCTTATGGAAAATGAACAGGGAAAGCTGACCAGAAGCAAATAGCTGTTCCTTCTTGACATTAAAGGTACAATGAGCAAGAGAAGTGCAACTGGTCCCTTTCTACAGCTGACCATTGAGGACTGCATATACCAGATTTTCCTGGACAGACCCGATTTCAAATTTTTGATGTGAGATTTATAAACACATTCCTCTAGTTAGACCATTGTCATTATTTAAGATTCAGAAAATAGGTCACAGACCACACATAGCTGTAGGCAGACCAGGAGCTGTTTTCTGTTCCTGGGGCCCGGGCCTCAGGCTTGGCCTCCTCTAGGATGCATAGCACCCAGCTCCTGGATGCCTATGGGAAGGAGCTCTTTGACAAAGCCAAGAAATAATTCCGCAGCCTGGCCCTGTTAGGGGTGCCCATTGCAGAAAGCCCCTCTGGGCCAGGTTACCACTAGGTACTCCACCTTATTTGGCACTGGCTTTTACCACCAGCACTGGGGGGCAGCCCACTAGTGCGACCCAGAGTTGCACTGAGTAGGGAGCCCAGTGCCCAGACTTTGGCCCCTATGGGAAGTAGTCTGCTACTCTTGGGCTGGCTTGCCCTGGCTCTTTGAGTACCCTTGTGTTTCATTTCTGGGTAATTTTTTGAGAGTTGGAGTAGAGAGAATTAAAAGAAAAAGGCGATTTTTTTTTTAAAGAAAGAAGATAGGGTTACCATGCAAAAGATCATGGGACTCTTCTTCCTCATACCCAGATTTTTCCCTGAAGCTTCAGCCACTTCCTGAAGGTGAACCTGGCCATTTACCTCCACACTTTAAAAACCAAAAGTAGGATGGGTGGCAGAGAGAGTATGAGCCTGGGAAACCATCAATCTTAGAGTTGGAAAGACCCTTACACTTGCTCCTCACGTAACAGATGAGAAAGTCTGCTGTAAGATTATAGCCTAAGGCAATGTATTGGGTTTTCCTATAAATTTGGGAAAATTAATCCTAAAACCTAAAATTCAACCATTCGTTACTTAATGTTTTCTACAAGCGAGGAAGGGGCTATTTTGTACTGTAAACTGGTGTGGAAGGATCCTGCAAGATTGAACCTGATGGAGTTGATTTCATTATCTGTGCCGCCCCCCAGTGTTGGAGGTAAGAAGGTACACCCAGGAGAAGGCACTGGCGTTTCTACACCCAGGAAACATGTTTACATACAGTAGAGTAGCCATTACCCACCATTATAATCAGTGCTACAGTAACCTTGTAGGTTTGGGATATCATCCCTATAGTCATGAATAAATATATTTTTCAAGCACTGGAAAATCAGATTTTAACCTCCAGTTACAAGACCATGGAAAAGTTTTAAATATTTTGAGTTTTATTCAGCAAACGTTTATGGAAATGAAGCACAGGCCAGGCACTGTTTACACCTTTGGGGCTGGAAGATGTGCAATACAGGGCCTTTGGCTGCAGGAACTCATGATTCTTGCCCTGGAATGCACAGTCAACAAAACATTGCATTCAGTGTAACGTGCACGATAATAGACAGTATAATAATCTTTTCTTTTTCATATTTTTCCCCTAGACAACAGTGGTTCAACAAATTGTAAATGGAGGACTACAGAGATATTCTCTTCCTTCCTCTAACATCTAAAACAAACCATCCATAGCTGCCTGTCCAGGCTCCTCTTTTAAGATGCAAGCACTCCGTGAAAGATGATGTCTTTGTCAAATCCACTCTCCCTTCGGAGAGGTCAGCTAGAGATTACAGGATGCAACATAACCCAGATAATTTTGCCCACCTTCCATAAACTTTAAATCTAGTCTGTGAAAGGCTTTGAAGACAAAATAAACAACAATAACAACAAAACACTTTCCTAGTGTTTGGTTTTAAAAGCACCTGTTAATTTCATCTCTTTACTATTTTTCTAATATTAGTGTAAAAGCAGCAAGTTGGTTTTTTAGTAGTATTATTGATAGCATCAACCATCAGAGATATCAGAGAAGAAAAATATAACTTGGTAACTGTAGGGTTGTCAGATCAAAATAATAGAAAGGGCAAAACCTTAAAATAAGCCTAATTACAAATTAAATAGAAAATGGTTGGAAGTATGGTAGTGTAGCAAACAGAAAAAAACTCAGCAAGCAGTATTGTGAAAATAAAATAAAAGGAGTGACCTGAACTTTGGGTGTCGTTTTCATGCAAAGTAGAAGACAGAAAAGAAGAAATGTGCATTGACTTAAATGTAGTAGTAAAAAGTAAACTAAAATATATTCGTCCTTAGTAGATGAACAACAGAATAATGCTTTAGACTTGGGCAACTTTGGTTAAAATGATGGGAGCCATTTTGAGCCATTTAAAAAGAAAGCAATTGAAATTAATAAGGCCAAAATTTAGGATTGATTTCATTTAATTAGGATTTAATTAGTGATTTAGGGGGAAATGTTACCTAAATAAGTGACAACCAAGGAATGACAGACATTCTAAGATAGCAGAAGTTCACAATATCTTGGATTAGACAGATACCTCTGAGAAGGGACTAAAAATGATAGCTTTTACTCTTCAAGAAAATGTTAGGCTTTTGGGTAAAGATGACTGAATGAAATTGGATCACAGATCCATCTCCCTCAATAATTATATAAACTATCTGAGGAGAAAAGCACAATTCCCCTTGAGTAACCAAACATGGAAAAGGGTATAAACTGCAGAAGGAGATTATGGCTAACCGAAGAGAAAGAAAACTTTGGCAAGCTTCTGCCAGGTGTCAGACCCACTCTCATGAACAGAGCGAGTTCACTAGGCAGTACAGATGCAGAATCTAGGACCACAAACCATAAAGACTTCTGAGAATGTTTTCTACTATCTCGAAATGAAAAAAATTTTAATTAAAAAAAAACTTGATGCTATTTTATTAAAATTCCTTCAAATATAGGAAAATTATATTTAACATGAAATAGGCGATCACTTTAATATATTTGATATGATAAAGCACAAAAATATCTCCAAAAATGAGTGCTCAAGACCTACCATATTTCTTACTGGCCTTCCTAACATGCCTCATGTTGAAGAAAAGGAGGCAGAGGAAATAGCTTTACCTTGTCATGGAGCAAAAGAAATAATTCCTCTAAAGGTCACCATTGATTTCACCTTCATTTCAGTTATTTTTTTGTTGTTGTTAAATTCAAGTGAAATATGGCAACTAAAATAAAAAATTTGCTGGATGTGCTCAGTAGTAGAATGGAAGTGACAGATGATAAAAGGAGTGAGCTTATGAACTGTGAATAGAAATTATTCAACCTGAATACAGAGAGAAAATAGACTAGGAAAAAAAATGAACAGAGCCTTGGGACCTGTGGAACAATAACAAAAAGTTATAATATTAATATTATTGGAGTCCCAGAAGGAGAGAAGAAAGAATGGGGAGCCAAAAAATCATTTGAAGAAATAATGATTGAAAACTTCCCAAATTTAGTGAAGGACACAAATCTGTAGATTCATGAAACTGAATGAATCCCAAATCCAAGAAACCCATGCCAAGACCTATCATGATCAGACTTTTGAAAACTAAAGGCAAAGAAAAACAACTGAAAGCATCAGAAAGAAGTGATGCATTACCTACAGGGGAAAACCAGTTCTAATAACAGCAGATAACTCATCTGAAACCATGGCGGTCCCGCAGGAAGTGGCACCACATTTTTCCAGGGCTGAAAGAAAAGAATAGGCAACTGTAAATTCTGTGTCCACAGAAACTATCTTCAGGAAGGAAGGGGAAATAAAAACATCCTCAGATGGAAGAAAACCAAGAGAATTTGTCACTAGCAGGCAGACCCTTAAAGAATGGCAAAAGGAAGTTCTCCAGATTGAAAAAATGATCACAGAAGAAGGGTTGGAATTTCAGAAAGAAAAAAACAGTGAGATGAATAAAAATAGGTATAAATATAAGAAACCATCCTTTTTTTCATGAGTTTCTGAAACTGTATTTGATAGTTGAAGCTATAATTACAACAGCATGTTTGGTGCTACATATATGTATTGGGAATACCTGAAACAATTATATTTTAAAGTAGGGAGGGTAAAAGGACCTCAATGGAAGTAAGATTTTAATACTTCACCAGTAGGCTATAATAAGTTATATATGTATATTGGAATATCTAGAGCAACACAAAGAAAACTATACAAAGCAATATACTCAAGAGCCATATATTAAACAAGATGGATCCTAAAAGAATGATCTAGCATCTCACAAGAAGGCAAGAAAAGAGAAACAAAGGAGACAAACAGAAAACAGACCTGTATGTGTTACCCACTTGGGGAGCTTTGTTTTTTTAACCTTTTGCTGCTTAACTGTCACACTTCACATCTCAAGTGAAAGTCACTCTTATGGGGGACTTTTCCCTTAGTACCTTGTGGCACTTGAGAGCAGACACTTAATTGAGAAGCATTTAAGTGTTTTGTATATCACTGTGACAATTAAAGGAGCACATTGTTATCACAACTTTTAGTTCCTGAAGACAAGACCACAGTAACCATAACTGGGTCAAGGCATGGTATCCAGAGACACCTGGGTTCTGGGTCTTAGAGTGAATCTGCTTTACTGCTCTGTCATGACTCTGACCAGCCCACAAAGTTCAGATGAGCAATGCAGCAGAGTAGCAGACGTCATGGTGTGTGACCACTGCCATGTCCTGCTGACACTTGTGATGGGCCTTAGACCTGTCTTCTTGTTGACAACAGGTAGGTTGAAAAATGTCTCCTTGGAAGTTTTCTTGAGTCTTTCCAATTGTATTGGGATAAACTTGCTTTTAGAGTTCAGGAAGATTGTTGAACAACATAGGAACACAGGCTGAGTCTTACCCTTTGGCAGGCCTAGGTTAGAGTAGCAGGACTCTCTTTTGTCCTTGTAGCCTCAGGTCACTCTTGGGACACATCATGATGCCACTACTGATTGGAACTTGGTAGAGAGTGGGTTGCTAACCCCTGTGTTTAGGGAGAAAGAGACATAATAACAGAAGTGTATAAAATGAGTGGACTGACATCTCCTTATTGTGGCAGGTAGGGGTTTAAGACATAAGAACTCAGCACTTGACAGACATATTAGTTACGGCTTGATGAAACCCCTTCCAGTGAGGTTTAAGCAACATGAAAACTGATGGCTCCAAATGTGAAACCACTGTTATTTTGTGCTCATTCAGATAGTTGCTTAGAGCCTTTCTTACTTGTGAATGAAATGTTGCATCTCATATGTATTGTTTTAATCAAACACAACACCTTTTAACCCATATATATCCTGCCAGTTGTGCCTGGAAGACTCAAAGTCCTCCAAGTTAGTATTTCATATGGGGAGAGTGCCAGTCTTTTATAAGCTATAAATTTCATGTTCATTAAAGCCATGGGCAGGGCCCGTTTGTTTTGGAGGAGTAGTATAGTTGACATAATATTAGTTTCAGGTATACAACACAGGGATTCGACATTTATATACACTACAAATGCTCACCACAGTAAGTGTAGCTGCCATCTGTCGCCATACAAAGTTACCACAATATTATTGACTCTGTTCCCCATGCTGCCCCTTTCATCCTTGTGACTTATCTATTTCATAACTGGCAGTTTGTACCTCTTAATCGCCTTCACCTATTTTGCCCCTCTCCCCAGCCCCCTCCCCTCTGGCAACCATCAGTTTGTTCTCTCTTTATGAGTCTGTTCTGGGTGTTCATTTGCGTTGTTTTTTAGATTCCATGTATAAGTGTAATCATATGGTATTTGTCTTCCTCTGACTTATTTGAGCAGGGCTAGCTTTGACACATATCATGGCAAGTTTGTTTTTTAAAATACAGTTTTGCCCTTTTGCTCTTCCTGTGGGTCTGGATGGTGTGGGTAGTGGAGGCACTGTTGGTGTTGCCGGGCCTTACAAACTGTTTACACCATCCTGTAAAAGGCCCACTCACTCTTAAGGACGAGTCATTTCAACCATTGGAATAAAGCCTTTTACAACCTTTGCTGGCAGGTATTTTTGAGTTGCTTCTACCCAGCCTGAGAATATACAGTGACTAAAGCATATGTTTATAAGGATGACATTTTGTTTATCAGAGTAGATTGTATGAATAATCAAACAGCCTTCAGGGAGAAAGGTGTGCTGCCTTGTCTTTAAAGTCTTTCTCATCCTAAAAAACAGGGGGCCTAAAAAACAGGGCAGTCCTCACAGTGGCCACACTGGCAAATTGTGGAGCATGTTACTAACTCTAATTATAATTAAAGTTCCAAAGGAAATCCTTTGACAATACCAAGTACCATATAGGGAGTGCCAAAAGTAATTTGGGTACGAAGTCACCCTGACAGGTTGCTAAGTATTTCCCTTCTGAATTTAGGGTTGTCAAAGAAGACTGGCTATTTTTTAAAAATCAAGGGTCCAATCTGAGAATGAGGAACAGAAACGATTTGTGTTTGAGGTCAGGCAATAAAATAGCCACAGAAGACAGTAGTATAAGGATCATTTGGTTATGTTAGCTCCTCCAGAAGTGAAGCACCCTTAAGGTTTTATGACCATCATTAGCAGTGAATTACCCTAACACATAGCCAGCACCGTTGAAAGTGTTAACTTTTTTTAAAAGAAGAAACGGTAGTAACTTGAGGAAGAGCAAGTCCTGTTGACTAAGCGGAGGGTGGGGGCGGGGGACTCAGCTTTTTCTGTGGTGTTTGGCTTAAGTGGGGTGGATATTGCCTAAAAGTCTTCTGTCTTGCTAGGCTCCCCTTCCCTAGTCCTTTGTTTTTTAGTCTGTGCCCATTGGCATTTCTGGTTGCCAGCCTCTTTTGTATTTGATCCAGGATTCATGAGACAGAAAGAAAACTTGGGACTGCCTGTCACATTGTTACCTGGGTTCTGAGGTCACTCCCCAGCCTTCCTTCTTCTATCACCCTGAGAGTCACATTTGCTCTGTAATATCCAGGCTGTGTAGCTGTACTTAGCAGGAGAAGTGTGTCTACTCCATCTGGGTCCCTACAGTATTTATATGTCAATTAAACAGGAATTCCCCTGGAACTGAGAAACAGCATAAATTTCAGATGTCTCTAGAGACACACAGAGTGATCTAGATCAGAGTTTTCTTTAGTTGAACCCTGCACCTGGGTTTTAAAAAACCAGTGTTATTTGTATAAAAATGAATATTTGGCATGTAATTGAATGTGCTTCTTTTAAGACTACAGTTGATGAGTTTTAACCAATGTATATACCTGTGTCGTCCTTACCACCACCAAGATACTAATATTTTCGTTACCTACCAAGTCTTCCTTGTGTCACTGTGCAGTTGATAGAGCCCCTGTCCTTGGCTAGGTAGATACTAATATAGCTTAGTTTTTGCCTGTCCTAATCATTTTTTAAATGGAATTGTATAGTATGTACTCTTTGCCTGGCTTCTTTCAGTCAGCAGAATGCTTCTAAGATCCATCCATATCGTGTGTATTGGTAGTTTGTTTCTTTTTATTGGTGACTATGGCCCCATTGTATGTATACCTTGATTTGTGTATCCATTCACCTCTTGATGGACATTTGTGTTGTTTCTGTTTTAGGCCATTATAAATAAAGGTGCTATGAACATTGATGTACAAGTCTCGAATGGACATTTTATTCTAGCTGTCTTGAATAAACATCCAGCAGTAGAGTGAGTGGCTCATATGGTAAGTGTATATTTAACTTTATACGAAACTGCCAAACTGATTTCACAAGTGGCTGCCTGATTTTGCATTACCAGCAACAGTGCATGAGAAGTCTGATTACTTCACTTCCTCGGGCTCGGGCTCTGGTCCCTGCCACCAACACTGGCAAGGATCCCACCAAAGCCAGCGTGTTTTCAGTGCTAGGCTGAGCCAGTGGTACTTCTTACTAAAATTAGCCTGCGCTTCTACCATGTGGCTCTTTAAATTCCCTTGCACTGGAGGGCTGAGTTGGGACAGACTCTGAGGTCTTCCCTCACACATCCAAAACCATTCTTCCCATTTGACTGAATTCTGGATTTTGAATCCAACAAGTCTTTCTCAAGCCTAGTGATACTTTTTATCAGCATAGAGGTCCCTTTTTTAAGTAAAAACTAACACTGTCAGATATCAGTAAGAAGCTGAGCCTGAAAGATGTAAAAAGCATTTGTAGGGGCGAGGATAGTAAAGACCACTAGACCAGTCAGGTATAGAATCAGAGTAGGAGGTAATTAACAAGATTATTTTGTAGCTATTTACCTTGAAAGATTTATAAGTTATGTACTTGTAAAACGTGGTTTTTCTCATGGAGCTTATTAGTATTACAAGACTGTTTTTTCATTGCAAATGAGACAAAAGGCTATATGTAAAAGAAACATTCCTCAATTCCACTAATTCAATTTCAATTAATTTGAAAATAATTTTTACCTATCTCTTTATCTTTATAGTAATACCTATGCAGGAAACTAAGATTTATTTAGAAAATGCCTCAACCCACCCAACATTGGCTAGTATTTTTTCCAATTTCTAGGTGTCACCTACTCATTATACCACTTGCTAGGAATCCTAGTTAACTGACATTTCTCTCCTTTGACAGCCAGAGCCACCCAGTCTGTGGAAATTTCAGGACATCACTGCAAGAGGCCCAGAACAGGGGCCCAGATGAGTTTGGGCCTATCTGGGTCTTAGTTTCCCCATATTCAGATTGAGAGTATTTCTAAAATTAGATCTCAGGCCCCATGAGCTGTGTTTCTCTGGATGCACATTACAACCTCAAGATGTCTGTAGTAGGACATGTGTGAGATGGTAAGAGGTGCTTCCTCCAGAGCAAAACATTTCCCAGAAGGACGATATTCTTTGAGGGTGTGCTATCTGGAATTTTTTGCTGTGATTCAATAGAACATATTAATCTAGCAAGAAGAAAAAGCACGCTGTGGATTTCCAAGTGAATCAAGAGCTGACTCACAAGGCATCTGCCAAGTGTTCTTCCCCTTGTGTTAAGGCTCGGCCCTCCACCCTCACTTAGATGTGGGTGTGATCAAGTAGGTATGGTTGGCAGAGTTCTCACATGGCCCCCAAAATTCCTGCCCCCTTGTCTACATGCCTTGTATGATTCTCTTCCCTTGAGCATAAAATGAGCCCTGAGAATACAATGGGCTCTCACTCTAGTGATGGAGATAGGTTAGGTGGCAAAAGTGAAGGGATTCTGCAGATGTAACCAGGGTTTCTAATCAGTTGACTTTGAATTAATTGAAAGGCACATTATCTGGGGTGAATGTGACCTGAGCAGGTGAATACCTCAAAAGGTGATCTGAGCCTTCTCTGAAGGAAGAAGATACTTGAAAGAGAGAGATCCTCCTGCCGCCCTCGTGAAAGCAAATGGGATGTTACGAACTGCCTGTGGAGGGGGCCATGTGGCCAGGACCCAAGGGTGGACTTCAGTGGCTGAGAGTGGTTCCTGGCTGACAGCTGGCAAGAAAACAGGAACTTTAGACCTATAGCCATAAGGAACCAAATTCTGCCAACAACTTTTATGACTAGTCAAACTTTCAGATAAGAAAACAACCTTGCTAGCACTTTTATTTCAGCCTAGTGAGACCCTGAACAAAAAACCTAAAACTGTGCCTTGCCTCCAGACCACAGAAACTGTGAGAAAACAGAAGCGTTGTTGCCAGGTGCTAAATGTGTGGTAAATTGCTCTGCATTAGTAAAATGCATATAGCAGGGATCATTTGATATGAACACTCCTGCAGGAGCTGCTTGCACCTTGATTGCAAGCATGAGCTCAGTGCCTTGCTCATAGTAGGACAGCAAATCCAGCCCATTATGAGCTCTAAGAATCTGATGGAAACCATGCAGAATGCCTTAGCAAATACACAGGTCTCAAGGGAGGACAGAACTGATTGCCTGTTAAGTCCTAAGCTGTGTGCTTTATACACATCATCTCTAATCTTCACAACCACTCTGCCAGGATGAGGTTATTTATTGTAATCATTTTATAAGTACAAAAACTGAGGTTCATAGAGGTTTACTCAAATGCCCAAGATCATGTAGTTAATGAGCAGAGATGTTAGACTTTGTGGCAGGATTCATAGCCAGATCTTGCTGACTCCTAAGCTGGTGAACTTTCCATTTTACAACGCTGCTTCCTAATTCTTACCTCCAGTTTGCTTTTGCATTCTAAGGGCCACACCAGCACCCCGCTCCCCACATGCCCAACTCTGAGGCAGGCTCATGCCCTTTCTCCTAGCTCCCTGAGCAATAGCAGCTGCTTTGCTTTCTGGAGCCTAAAGTAACAGATAAGCGAGAGAAGAATGGAGTTGGGTAGAAAATCAGGAAGAAAAATAAAAAAGGAAGGAAGCTACAGTGTTTAATATCTACTGCCAAGAGATTTAGAAATTTAGTTAAGAAAACCAGTGTGTGCATCAAAGGATAAGGATTTGTCAATTTTCAACCAAAGTTGACTCTCTAACTCTGTAGCGTTCCAACTCTAGCCTGGGCCTTGTTCACCGTCCTTTCAGTTGGCTTCTTTAAAGGAGGCGATGAAGTGTAGTCCTTGACCATCTGGAGGGCACATTCTGGAAAAGTGAGTCTCTGCCATTTGTTCAGATTCTTTTTAAGAATCTGAGATCAGTTTTCTCCTGCTCTTCTCTTTCCTTCAGCTACTTCTGAGGAAAGGCCATGCCAAGGCCCATTCCCTTCAGATCTTCTCTCAGTCTGATTGACTCCCTTCATGTGCTGCTTCAGACCTCACATGGCCAGAGCTCTAAGAATCAGGTGTTTTCCCAACTGGTTTTACAGATGCATGCTCTCTGCTGGATTCTGGGACATGCTTTGACTTGTGTTTTTAATTTGGTATCCTTTGGGGAAATAAGTCATGGGGGAATAGTTGAAAGGGCAAAGAGTTGGGAGTCAGAAATACCTGGATACGTGCTCGGGTGCTATCAACTACAGGCTGTGTGACTTGTGGCAAGTTGTTTAACGTCTGAGTTTTCATTTCATTTCAGTTACACAGCTGAGCTAATAATACCTACTTCATAAGATCCTTGTGAGAGTTAAGGGAGAAGATGTTTGTAAACCGCTTGGAATAGAAAAATTGCATAATAGGAGTCACTACTATTATACTCAAGTGTGACAAGATGATGTTAGGAAATATTAACGGATGTGTTCCCATCACCTACATCACTACTTCCTTTTACTCTGTTACTACTCACTACTCTCACACTGTTAACGTGGCCTGTTAGGAGGCCTTCTCGGCCCCAAGGAGAATTGCTGAGCAGAACTAAGGAATCAGGGTGTTGAGTTGAGTTTGATGTCTGACAGTGATACAGAAGGAGGCTAGTCTTCTCCTCCCCTCCCTGTCCTCCCTGCCACTCATCAAAGTGCCCCGAGCTGGGGAAGGGAGGAGATCTGCTGAGGAGAGTGAGTCATGGTGTGGGCCCCAGAAACGGGGCCCAGGGCAGCCTCCCAGACACCCTGCTTGTCCCACCAGGGTTCAGGAAACAGCAAATAATCCTCCTCTGTGGTCTGACGTGCAGCTGACTTTGAGGGGTGAAGGGTAGCAGAATGTGCTACCTCAAAATACACCTCTTTGAAATAGGTTTATTTTGGGCTGATTAAGAAACTGCAGACACAGTAGAAGTTCAGAAAGCAGAGTAGAAGGGACTCTTTTGCAAGAGAAACTTACATAAAGGAAATCTCCACTGGTAAGGCTGTTTACTTTTCTTCCAAGAAGGGAAGGATGACTCTTAATCACAAGAGACTCACCAATGGAGGAGGTGTATACTTAAATCCGTGTAACAAATCTTACCCTTGTTTACTTTGCTCTTCCCAAAAAGGAACTTAGCCATAAGGAGGCCTCCAAATGGAGGTATTTGGGATAGGAATACAGATATGTGTAAGAGCATAGGCAGCCAGAAGGGCCTGAGTATCCCTCTAGAAACTCAGTGCAGTGCACACAGACACAGTGTGTTGGCTTTGCGTGAAGTGTGGGGTGGAGAAGTCAGCTTTCCCCCATGAGGTCTACCAGGCAAAACCTTTGTAATTACCTAAGGTCGGACCTGAGAGATCATACAGGTTTGTGGCCTGGAGTCAGACTTCTGGCATCTCATTTTGAATTCCTTACCTATAACCCAAGACCTTATTAATTGGATGTCAGTAGAAAGAGATTTATGACATCACACAAAGAAATTTCAGGTGCACATATCTTAGAAGGTCTTACTTATTATCAGTATGTATTCTAAACACTCATTTGTTCATTCACTTATTTTTTCCACGTATACTTCCTGAGAATAGATACACCATAAATGTTTCCTGTATTGATCTTTATTATTATTTTTCTTAGAAAGCACAACAACATAAAGATGGTACCATACTTCTTTTCCCTACTTCTGAGGCACTAAATCTGACTTGTGGTGTTAAGAATGGAAATAAATGGCCTGTTTTCACCACTTTCCACCGCTTACTCTGACATTGTGATCTTCATTCCTTTCCGTACTCATTCATCACATAAAGCCCAGGGAGGAAACCAGCACTTCCTCCAGAGCAACCATACCAACCACGTGTACCTCACAGGGGCTTGAGCGGTCCTAAAAAGCTGAGCTATTCTGACTTAGTTTGGCCTTGTCTCTTTGTATTCTGGGGAAAGTACGCTTTTCCAAGACCCATCAGTTGACCTGCATTAGGACTGACCAGTCACCTCTATTTTCTTAAGTGATTGCATCATCCATATTTCCTTTGTTTTCTTTTTTGACAGGTAAATAGGTAGATAGGAAGCTAGCCAAAGGCTCTCTAGGATAAGGCAGAATTCTCATTTCTGGAATTTTCTTTGACTTAGCTTACTCTTACTGACTTAAAGGGAAAGGAAACAGACTCTTATCATCAGCTGTTCCCTGTTTACCTCTCCAGCCATTTGACAAACTCCACAAGGGCATGAGATGCATCTCTGTAGTCTTAGCACTCAACACAGTGGCTAGCAAAGAAATTGCAAACAATAAATATTTGTTGAATGAAAGATTTAAATTCCCCAGGGATTGACTGTATATTTAGGGCAAAACCTGCTGGCATAGCTACCATAGTCATGCAGGCTATCTCTCAAGGCAGCTTAGCATAACGGGCAGGTGGGTTAACTCCAGAACTAGACTCACATGTTTTATGTTTCTGTCCTTTCCATCTGAAGTTGTATCAGCAGCAATGGCTCTGGATGCAAATGTGCAAAATAGAGACATAGCAGCACTGGCTCGAAACAGGGAACTACTATTTCTACATGTACCCTTAACTATATTATATTCTGGTTAAAAATTAGAAACAAAAAATAATATATGTGTATTTTAAGATTTTGAGCAGAATCATCTTTTTTTTTCAGCTTTAAAAATAGGGAAGGCTCAATATGTTTATGGGAGGGGGAAAAAGATGGTGGTGTGAGAAGTGAGATAGAAACCTCCTCCCAAAACCACATATAACACAAAAATACAGCAAATACAACTAATCCTAAAAGAGCGACCAAAGACTGCAGATGAGACTGTCTATATTTGGGGAAAAGAGCTCTCACAGAAAAGGGTAAAGTAGCAAAGCCATGATCCAGCAGGACCCAAGCCCTCCCCTGTCTACAGCTCACTGGCGGAAGGAAGAGAAATGGAGCAGGCAGGGAGCAGAAGTCCTGGAGCTAAACACTCCAGGAGCACAAACCCTCATTACATGGTGCTTTGGAGATTAGAGGGGATGGAAAGCAAAGACAGGCAGAATACTGAGAGAGACTGAGATTCCAGCTGCTTGTGGAGAACAGGTATGCATAACCAGCTGCTCTGGGACAAAAGAAAGGTGAGCACTTTGAAAGACTTCCCAACAGTGAGAGGGGTGCTAAAGGGGCAAGATTACACCGAGCTTGCTGCTCAGTAGAAAGGACAGGTGGACAAAATTGTCTGGGCACGCTTAGCCCAGCAGGTTGGGAGCTTTCAGGAGCTTCAGATGCTCCGTCCCCCCACTGTAATACGCAGCTTGCTGCTCCTTCCTCCTGGCAGGCACCAGTCCTAACACCTGCTGCCCCCACAATCGCTCCAGGCCAGCCAGAGGGTGGTCCTGCCTGTGGCAGCTACAGGGGCATAACACAGAGACTCCTCCATGTGCACTTGGCCCACTGGCATGGAAATGGAGGCAGGCACTGCACCCAAGAAGGAGGAGACAGCTCTTTCCTCCCGGCAGGTGCCGGTGCCGGTGCCATGAGCCTGCGACCCCTACCATTGCTCCAGGTGCTGGGCAGTTCCAGAGAGTAGAGCTTCTGGGCACTAGAGGGCACTGCCTGCAGAAAGTTATTATTTCATAGTAATCATTAGAAACATGAAACAGCAAAAATATTTTGTACAAACAAGAATCTCAAAAATGCAAGAAAGAGGGCTATGTGAAACTGAAATCACCAGTCTTCCTCATAAAGATTTCAAAATAAAAATCTTAAACTTGCTTATGGAGCTACAGAAAAATATTCAAGAGCTCAGGGAGGACTTCAAGAAAGAGATAGAAACTTTGAAAAATACAGTATCTGAAATGAAACATACAATGGAGGGATTTAAAAGTAGATTAGATGAGGTATAGGATACAGTAAATGAAATAGAAATTAGAGAATAGGAAAACAAAGAAGCTGAGGCAAAGAGAGAAAAAAAGGATCTCTAGGAATGAAATAATAATAAGAGAACAGTGTGACTTCCGGGAAGATGGCAGCATGAGCAGGGCGGTGGAAATCTCCTCCCAAAACCTTATGTATTTATGAAAATACAACAAATACAACTATTCCTAAAAAAAGAGACCAGAAGATACAGGACAGCACACAGCCTGCCGTTACACCTGAGAGGACTCGGCACCCCGTGAGGTGGGTAAGATATGGAGCCGTGTCCCGGCGGGACCCGAGCACTCCCCCACCCCAGCGCACTGGTGAGAGGAGAGGATTCAGAGCCAGGAGGGAGTGGAAGTACAGACCCGAGAAATATCCAGCCCTGGTGATCTGCGCCGGGAGAGCTGACACACATCACGCGGTGTATTGGAGATTGGAGAGACAGAGGGTGCAGGATCTGTGCTGGGGAAAGCACCCGGGTCCTTGCAGCCAGCTGCCGGGACAAAAGAAAAGGGCATGCTTTTTTCTTTAGCTGTCTTAAAGAGACAAGGGCCCAGGATCGTCCCAGCACACTCAGCCCAGCAGGCTGGGAGTCCTGGGGAATTTCGGACCCCTTGGCTGGCGACTGGGAAAGAGTAGCAGCTCTCAGACGACACACAGAGATCAGCAGCCTCCCATTTTTTCCCGCCCCAGCCAGAGCTACAAAGGGCCCTGCAGAGCGGCGCAGCTACGGCTGTGGAATAGTGGAGCAACAGCACCACCTACAGCATCCTCCCAGAATCTACTCCTGGTGGGCGTTTTTTTCTTTCTGTTTTCTTTTCTTTTCTTTCTTTCCTTCTTTTCTCTTTTCTTTCATTTTTCTTTTTTTTTCATTTTTCCTTTTTTTTTCTTTTTAAAAGTCTTAAAGAGCCCAGCTGACATACGTGGCACCTACCAGTGACCACTTCTATTGCCATGAAAAGACAGAGGAATATCATACAAACAAAACTCACCCAGACCCAGACAACACCAGAGAAGGGAAACTGAAGGGATGGAAATGTACAACCTTCCTGAAAAAGAAGTCAGAACAACAGTCATAACCATACTGATGGATCTACAGAGAAATATGCAAGAGCTGAGGGAGGAAGTGAGGGAAGTGAGGAAAGACAATGCAGAATTGAGACAAACGATCGATGGGCTTAGCAGCAGACTGGACGAGATGCAAGAGACTGTTAATGGAATAGAAATCTGAGAACAGGAATACAGAGAAGCTGAGGCAGAGAAAGATAAAAGGCTGTCTAGGAATGAAAGAATATTAGGAGAACTGTGTGACCAATCCAAACAGAACGATATTTGCATTGCAGGAGTACCAGAGGAAGAAGAGAGAGAAAAAGGGATAGAAAGTGCCTTTGAAGAATAATTGCTGAAAAATTCCCCATGTTGGGGAAGGAAATAGTCTCGCAGTCCACAGAAGCCCATAGATCTCCCAACACAAGGGACCCAAGGAAGACAACACCAAGATACATAATAATTAAAATGGCAAAGATCAAAGATGAAGACAGAGTATTAAAGGCAGCTAGAGAGAGAAAAAAGATCACCTGCAAAGGAAAACCCATCAGACTATCATTAGACTTCTCAACAGAAACCTTACAGGCCAGAAGAGAATGGCATGATATATTTAACATAATGAAACAGAAGGGCCTCGAACCAAGAATATTGTATCCCGCACGAATATCATTTAAATATGATGGAGGGATTAAACAATTCCCAGAGAGCAAAACCTGGGGGTGTTTGCCTCCCATAAACCACCTCTACAGGATCTCTTAAAGGGACTGCTCTAGACAGAAGCACTCCTAAGCCTAAAAAGATGTCACCAGAGAAAAAAAAATCATAGCAAAGAAAGCAGACCATCCAAATACTAACTAAAGGCAAAGAATAAAACACCTAGTATATAAAGAATGGAGGAGGAAGAATAAGAAGGGAGAGAAATAAAGAAACATCAGACTGTGTTTACAATAACTTAACAAGAAAGTTAAGTTAGATTGTTAGATAGTAAAGAAGCAACCCTTGAACCTTGGGTAACCATGAATCTAAAGCCAGCAATGGCAATAAGTACATATCTATCAATAATCACCCTAAATGTAAATGGACTGAATGCACCAATCAAAAGACACAGAGTAACAGAATGGATAAAAAAGTAAGACCCATCTATACGCTGGTTAAGAGACTCACCTCAAACCCAGAGATATACACAGACTAAAAGTGAAGGGATGGAAAAAGATATTTCATGCAAACAACAAGGAGAAAAAAGCAGGTGTTGCAGTACTTGTATCAGACAAAATAGACTTCAAAACGAAGAAAGTAGCAAGAGATAAAGAAGACATTACATAATGATAAAGGGGTCAGTCCAACAGGAAGATATAACCATTATAAATATATATGTACCCAACACAGGACCGCCAGCATATGTGAAACAAATACTAACAGAATTAAAGGAGGAAATAGAAAGCAATGCATTCATTTTAGGAGACTTCAACACACCACTCACTCCAAAGGACAGATCAACCAAACAGAAAATAAGTAAAGACACAGAGGCACTGAACAACACACTAGAACAGATGGACCTAACAGACATCTACAGAACTCTACACCCCAAAGCAACAGGATACACATTCTTCTCAAGTGCCCACGGAACATTTTCCAGAATAGACCACATACTAGGCCACAAAAAGAACCTCAATAAATTCAGAAATATTGAAATTCTGCCAACCAACTTCTCAGATCACAAAGGTATAAAACTAGAAATAAATTTTAGAAAGAAATCAAAAAGGCTCACAAATACATGGAGACTTAACAACATTCTCCTAATTAATCAATGGGTTAACAACCAAATCAAAACAGAAATCAAAGAATATATGGAGACTAATAACAACACAAAGCCACAACTTCTGTGGGACGCAGCAAAGGCAGTCCTAAGAGGAAACTATATTGCAATCCAGGCCTATTTAAAAAAGGAAGAATATTCCCAAATGAATAGTCTAAAGACACAATTACTGAAATTGGAAAAAGAAGAACAAATGAGGCCCAAAGTCACCAGAAGGAGGGACATAATAAAGATCAGAGAAGAAATAAATAAAATTGAGAAGAATAAAACAATAGAAAAAAATCAATGAAACCAAGAGCTGGTTCTTTGAAAAAATAAACAAAATAGATAAACTCCTAGCCAGACTTTTAAGAGAAAAAGAGAATCTACACACATGAACAGAATCAGAAATGAGAAAGGAAAAATAACATTGGACCCCACAGAAATACAAAGAATCATAAGAGAATATTATGAGAATCTATATGCTAACAAGCTGGAAAACATAGAAGAAATGGACAACTTCTTAGAAAAA
The DNA here is from genome assembly GCA_032199065.1 of Smutsia gigantea. NCBI lineage: Eukaryota > Metazoa > Chordata > Mammalia > Pholidota > Manidae > Smutsia > Smutsia gigantea. Next base: position 45,655 of record JAVSCE010009732.1, read on the forward strand.
TACAACCTTCCAAGACTGACTAAGCAAGAAACAGAAAAACTAAACAGACCAATCACCAGCAACGAAATTGAATTGGTAATCAAAAAACTACCCAAAAACAAAACCCCCGGGCCTGATGGATTCACCTCTGAATTCTACCAGACATATAGAGAAGAAATAACACCGATTCTCCTTAAAGTTTTCCAAAAATAGAAGAGGAGGGAATACTTCCAAACTCATTCTATGAAGCCAGCATCACTCTAATACCAAAACCGGGCAAAGACCTCACCAAAAAAGAAAATTACAGACCAATATCCCTGATGAACGTAGATGCAAAAATACTCAACAAAATATTAGCAAACCGAATTCAAAAATACATCAAGAGGATCATACACCATGATCAAGTGGGATTCATCCCAGGGATGCAAGGATGGTACAACATTCGAAAATCCATCAGCATCATCCACCACATCAACAAAAAGAAGAACAAAAACCACATGATCATCTCCATAGATGCTGAAAAAGCATTTGACAAAATTCAGCATCCATTCATGATTAAAACTCTCAACAAAATGGGTATAGAGGGCAAGTACCTCAACATCATAAAGGCCATATATGACAAACCCACAGCTAACATCATACTTAACAGCGAGAAGCTGAAAGCTTTTCATCTAAGATCGGGAACAAGACAGGGATGCCCACTCTCTCCATTGTTATTCAACATAGTACTGGAGGTCCTAGCCACAGCAATCAGACAAAACAAAGACATACAAGGCATCCAGATTGGTAAAGAAGAAGTCAAATTGTCACTATTTGCAGATGACATGATATTGTACATAAAAAACCCTAAAGACTCCACTCCAAAACTACTAGAACTAATATCTGAATTCAGCAAAGTTGCAGGATACAAAATTAACACACAGAAATCTGTTGCTTTTCTATACACTAACGATGAGCTAACAGAAAGAGAAATGAGGAAAACAATTCCATTCACAATTGCATCAAAAAGAATAAAATACCTAGGAATAAACCTAATGAAGGAAGTGAAAGACCTATACCCTGAAAACTACAAGACACTCATAAGAGAAATTAAAGAGGACACTAACAAATGGAAATTCATCCCACACTCTTGGCCAGGTAGAATAAATATTGTCAAAATGGCTATACTACCTAAAGCAATCTACAGATTCAATGCAATACCTATCAAACTACCAACAGCTTTCTTCAATGAACTGGAACAAATAATCCTAAAATTCATATGGAACCACAAAAGACCCTGAATAGCCAAAGCAATCCTGACAAGGAGGAATAAAACAGGGGGAATACGCTCCCTGACTTCAAGCTCTACTACAAAGCCACAGTAATCAAGACAATTTGGTATTGACACAAAAACAGACCCACAGACCAGTGGAACAGAATAGAAAATCCAAACATTAACCCAAACATATACAGTCAATTAATATATGATAAAGGAGCCTTGGATATAAAATGGGGAGATGACAGCCTCTTCAGCAGCTGGTGTTGGAAAAACTGGACAGCTACATGTAAGAGAATGAAACTGGACTACTGTCTAGCCCCATACACAAAGGTAAACTCAAGGTGGATCAAAGACCTGAATGTAAGTCATGAAACCATAAAACTCTTAGAAAAAAATATAGGCAAAAATCTTTTGGACATAAACATGAGCAACTTCTTCATGAACATGTCTTCCTGGGCAAGGGAAACAAAAACAAAAATGAACGAATGGGACTATATCAAACTAAAAAGCTGCAGTACAGCAAGGGATACCATCAGTAGAACAAAAAGACTTCCTACAGTATGTGAGAATATATTTATAAATGACATATCTGACAAGGGGTTGACATTCAAATTATATAAAGAGCTGATGCACCTCAACAAAAAGCAAATAAGCCAATTAAATGGGCAGAGGAGCTGAAAAGACACTTCTCCAAAGAAGAAATTCAGATGGCCAACAGGCACATGAAAAGATGCTCCACATCACTAGTCATCAGAGAAATGCAAATTAAAACCACAATGAGATATCACCTCACACCAGTGAGGATGGCTGCCATCCAAAAGACAACAAATGTTGGCGAGGATGTGGAGAAAGGGGAACCCTCCTACACTGCTGGTGGGAATGTAAATTAGTACAACCATTGTGGAAAGCAGTATGGAGGTTCCTCAAAAATCTCAAAATAGAAATACCATTTGACCCAGGAATTCCACTCCTAGGAATTTACCCTAAGAATGCAGCAGCCCAGTTTGAAAAAGACATATGCACCCCTATGTTTATTGCAGCACTATTTACAATAGCCAAGAAATGGAAGCAACCTAAGTGTCCATCAGTAGATGAATGGATAAAGAAGATGTGGTACATATACACAATGGAATATTATTCAGCCATAAGAATAAAACAAATCCTACCATTTGCAACAACATGGATGGAGCTAGAGGGTATTATGCTCAGTGAAATAAGCCAAGCCAAAAGACAAGTATCAAATGATTTCACTCATATGTGGAGTATAAGAACAAAGAAAAAAACTCAAGGAACAAAACAGCAGCAGACTCAGAGAACCCAAGAATGGACTAACAGTTACCAAAGGGAAAGGGACTGGGGAAGATAGGTGGGAAGGGAGGGATAAGGGGGGAAAGGGGGCATCACGATTAGCAGATGTAATGTTGGGGGGGTGCGAGGAGGGCTGTACAACTCAGAGAAGACCAATAGTGATTCTATAGCATCGCACTATGCTGATGGACAGTGACTGTAATGTGATATGTGGTTGGTGGGGGGGACCTGATGAAGGGGGTAGTTTAATAACCATAATATTGCACATGTAATTGTAGATTAATGATACCAAAATAAATTATAAAAAAAAGTAAGAGAACAGTGTGACCAATCCAAACAGAACAATATTTGCATTATAGGGATATCAGAAGAAGAAGAGGAAAAGGGATAGAAAGTGTTTTTAAGGAAATAGTTGCTGAAAACTTCCCCAATCTGGGAAGGGAATAGTCTCTCACATGGAAGTGCAGAGATCTCCCAACATAAGGGACTCTAGGAAGACAATACCAAGATATATAATTAAAAGGGCAAAGATCAAGGACAAGGAGAGAGTATTAAAAGAAGTCAGAGAGAGAAAAAAGATCACATACAAAGGAAAGCCTATCAGGCTGTCATCAGACTTCTCAGCAGAAATCTTACAGGCCAGAAAGGAGTGGCATGATGTATGTAATGCAATGAAACAGAAGTGCCTCCAACCAAGAATAGTCTATTTGGAGAAATTATCATTTAAATTGGAAAGAAGGATTAAACAACTTCCAGATAAGCAAGAATTATGGGAATTTACCTCCTACAAACCGTCTCTATGGTGTATTTTAAAGGGACTGCTGCAGATCGCAGTGCATCTAAGGCTAAATAGCTGTCACCAGAGAAAATAAAACCACAGTAAAGGAAATAGACCAATTAATTACTAAACAAATGCAAAATTAAATCAGCTACGCACAAAGTCAGTCAAGGGATACACAGAGTACAGAATATGACACCTAATATATAAAGAGTGGAGGAGAAAGAAAAAGGGAGAAAATAATAATCTTTAGATTGTGTTTGAAATAGCATAATAAGCAAGTTAAGTCAGACTGTTAGATAGTAAAGAAGCTGCCTTTTAACCTTTGGTAACCACAAATCTAAAGCCTGTCGTAGCAATAAGTACATATCTATTGATAATATCATCGTAAATGTAAATAGACTGAATGCACAAATCAAAAGATATAGAGTTACAAAATGGTTAAAAAAAAACAAGACCCACCTATGTACTTCCTACAAGAGACTCACTTCAAACCCAAAGACATACACAGACTAAAAGTGAAGGGATGGATAAAGATATTTCATGCAAATAATAGAGTTGCAGTACTTGTATCAGACAAAATACATTTCAAAACAGAGAAAGTAACAGACAAAGAAAGACATTGCATAATGATAAAGGGGTCAGTCCAACATGAGGATATAACCATTATAAATATCTATGCACCTAATATAGGACCACCTAAAATATGTGAAACAAATACTAATAGAATTAAGGGGGGAAACAATTCAATGCATTCATTTTGGGAGACTTCAACGCACCACTCACTCCAAAGGACAGATCAACCAGACAGAAAATAAGGAGGCAGGCACTGAACAACACATTAGAAGATGGACCTAACAGACATCTACAGAACATTTCACCCAAAAGCAGCAGGATACACATTCCTCTCGAGTGCATGTGGAACATTCTCCAGAATAGATCACATACTAGGACACAAAAAGAGCCTCAGTAAAGTCAGAAGGCTTGCAATTGGCTAACAAGCTTCTCAGACCACAAAGGTACGAAACTAGAAGTAAATTATGTGAACAACACAAAAAAAGCCCACAAACACATGGAGGCTTAATAACATGCTCCTAAATAATCAACAGATCAATGACCAATGAAAACAGAGGTCAAGTGAAATACGGAGACAAGTGAAAACAACAACTCAACACTCCAAAACCTGTGGGATGCAGCGAAGGCAATTCTAAGAGGAAAGTATATTGCAATACAGGCCTACGTCAGGAAAGAAGAACAATGCAAAAGAACAGTCTAAACTCACAATTAATGAAACTAGAAAAAGAACAAATGAAGCCCAAAGTTAGTAGAAGGAGGGACATAATAAAGATCAGAGCAGATATAAATAAAATTGAGAAGAATAAAACACTAGAAAGAATCAATGAAACCAGGAGCTGGTTCTTTGAGAAAATAAAATAGATGAGCCTCTAGCCAGACTTATCAAAAACAAAGAGCCTACACACGTAATTGGAATCAGAAGTGAGAAAGGAAAAATCACTACAGACACCACAGAAATACAAAGAATTATTAGAGAATACTATGAAAAACTATATGCTAACAAATTGGATAACCTAGAAGAAATGGACAACTTTCTAGAAAAATACAACCTTCGAAGACTGACCCAGGAAGAAACAGAAAATCTGAACAGACCAATTACCAGCAATGAAATTGAACTGGTAATCAAAAAACTACCTAAGAACAAAAACTGTCCCAGACAGCTTAAAAAACATTTAGAGAAGACCTAATACCCATCCTCCTTAAAGTTTTCCAGAAAGTAGAAAAGGATGGAATACTTCCAAACTCATTCTACGAGGCCAGCATCATTCTAATACCAAAACCAGGCAAAGACACTGCAAAAAAAGAAAATTACAGACCAATATCCCTGATGAACATAGATGCAAAAATCTTCAACAAAATACTAGCAAACCAAATTCAGAAATACTTCAAAAAGATTATCCATCATGATCAAGAGGGATTTATTCTAGGTATGCAAAGATAGTACAATATTAAAAAATCAACATCATATACCACTCAACAAAAAGAACAAAAATCATATGATCATCTCCATAGATGCTGAAAAAGCATTTGACAAAATGCAACATCCATTCATGATTAAAAACTCTCAAAAAAAATGGGTATAGAGGGCAAGTACCTCAACATAATAAAGGCCATATATGACAAACCCACAGCCAACATCATACTTAAAAGCAAAACACTGAAAGCTTTTCTTTTAAGATCAGGAATAAGACAAGGATGTGCCCACTCTCCCGACTTTTATTCAGCATAATACTGGAGGTCCTAGCCATGGCAATCAGACAACACAAAGAAGTAAAAGGCATTCAGATCAGTAAGGAAGAAGTGAAACTGTCACTGTTTGCAGTTGACATGATATTGTACATTAAAAAACCCTAAAGAAGCCACTCCAAAACTACTAGAACTAATAACTGAATTCAGCAAAGTTGCAGAATACAAAATTAACACACAGAAATCTGTTGCATTCCTATATACTAATGATGAACTAGCAGAAAGAGAAATCAGGAAAACAATTCCATTTACAATTGCATCAAAAAGAATAAAATACCTAGGAATAAACCTAACCAAGGAGGTGAAAGACTTATACCCTGAAAACTACAAGACGCTTATGAGAGAAATTAAAGAAGTCACCAATAAATGGAAATACATCCCATGCTCGTAGATAGGAAGAATTAATATTGTCAAAATGGCCATCCTGCCTAAAGCAATCTACAGATTCAATGCAATCCCTTTCAAAATACCAACAGCATTCTTCAATGAACTAGAGCAAATAGTTCTAAAATTCATATGGAACCACAAAAGACCCCGAATAGCCAAAGCAATCCTGAGAAGGAAGAATAAAGCTGGGGGAATTATGCTACCCAACTTCAAGCTTTACTACAAAGACACAATAATCAAAACAATTTGGTACTGACACAAGAACAGACCCATAGATCAATGGAACAGAATAGAGAGCTCAGATATAAACCCACACATATATGGCCAATTAATATATGACAAAGGAGCCATGGATATACAATGGAAAAAAGACAGAGCCTTCAACAAATAGTGTTGGCAAAACTGGACAGCTACATGTAAGAGAATGAAACTGGATTATTGTCTAACTCCATATACAAAAGTAAACTCAAAATGGATCAAAGACCTGAATGTAAGTCATGAAACCACAAAACTGAGAAGAAAACATAGGCAAAAATTTCTTGAATATAAACATGAACAATTTTTTTTGCTCATTTCCTTGGTCAAGGGAAACAAAAGCAAAAATGAACAAATGGGACTACATCAAACTAAAAAGCTTCTGTACAACGAAACCATCGGCAGAACAAAATGGCATCCTACAGTATGGGAGAATATATTCATAAACAACATATCCAATAAGGGGTTAACATCCAAAATACATAAAGAGCTTATACACCTCAACACCCCAAAAGTAAATAACCTGATTAAAAAATGGGTGGAGGATCTGAACACTCTCCAAAGAAGAAAGTCAGATGGCCAACTGGCACATGAAAAGATGCTCCATATCGCTAAGTATCAGGGAAATGCAAATTAAAACCACAATGAGATATCATCTCACACCAGTTAGGATAGCCAACATCCAAAAGACCAGGAACAACAAATGCTGGTGAGGATGCAAAGAAGGGAACCCTCTAACACTGTTGGTTGGAATGTAAATTAGATCAACTAAAAATAGAAATACCTTTTGACCCAGTAACTCCACTCCTAGGTATTTGCCCTAAGTAAACAAGATCCCTGATTCAAAAAGACATGCACCCCTATGTTTATCACAGCACCATTCACAATAGCCAAGATATGGAAGCAACCTAAGTGTCCATCAGTAGATGAGTGGATAAAGAAGATGTGGTACATGCACTCAATGGAATATTATTCAGCCATAAGAAGAAAACAAATCCTACCATTTGCAACAACATGGATGGAACTAGAGGGTATGTATTATGCTCAGTGAAATAAGCAGGCGTAGAAAGACAAGTACCAAATGATATCACTCATTTTTGGAGTATAACAACAAAGCAAAACTGAAGGAATAAAACAGCAGCAGACTCATAGACTCCAAGAAGGGACTAAGGGTTACCAAAGAGAAGGGGTTAGGAAGGGTGGGTTGGGAGGGAGGGAAAAGGGGATTAAGGGGCGTTATGATTAGCACACATAATATAGGTGGGTCACAGGGAAGGCAGTATAGCACAGAGAAGACAAATAGTGACTATAGCATCTTACTATGCTAATGGACAGTGACTGCAATGGGGTGTGGGGGGGTACCTGATAATATGGGTGAGTGTTGTAACCACAGTTTTGCTCATATGAAACCTTCTTAAGATTGTATATTAATGATAACTTAATAATAAACAAACAAATAAATAAATAAATAAATTTTTAAATGGGGAAGGCTTTTGGAAAACTTGAAGGCCTAGAAATAAATAATACAAATGAACAATAGGGTCTGGAAATACTTTAATAAACTCACTTAGAAGAGTTAGATAATATTAGATATGGATGTTATGGAATATTAGGTTTTGTTTGCTTCCTGGCATGTCCCTCATCACTCTCTTCCAAGCCTCCAAACCTGGATCACCTCTGCTCATTCTCCTGCCAGTGCAGTCCTCTGTTTCCACCTTTACTGCTTCTGCTCTGGCCAGTTATTTTCAGATACTGAAACTAATCATTGTATACACTGTATATGCTACCTACAAGTACAGAGGTGAGCTTTAATGACAGGACTTACATTTACACCTTCAAAGCAGGAGAGAAAGGGAGGTGGAAGTTTAAAGTCCAAACCTGCACTGAGTGAGGAAGTAGCAGAAAAGCTGTTGGCCAAAGCTTTCCTCTCATTTAGTCCATGGCTAGGACAGAGGACCCTTAAGCAGACTCCCAAGAGTGTCTCTCCAAATGTCATATGGGAACAGTGACCACCTGAGGTCCTTGTTAAACACAAAGATTCCTGGGCCTCATCCTTGACCTGCTGAAGCAGTCTTGGCTGGTATTTTTATTTTTACGTGGTGATTTTGATGCATGCTTACTTTTGAGAAACTACAGCCCAACAAGATGAAGAGTTGTGAACCATCTCTACACAGACATGCTCAAAGTGCCATTTGCTCTCATATATGAAGTCAGCACTGAAAGAGTGCATAGAAATCCCAACTTTACAGATGTGGACACTAGGGAACAAGAAGTTGTATTTGGCAAGATCTTTCTACTTTTAGTGTCCTAGTAGAGGCTGGGCCCCAAATATCCTCATCTCTAACCATCCACATGCTTATTGCATTGATCTGAATCTCTTATCTATTATTTCTTTTTTTATAATTTTTATTTTGCTATTATTAATATACAATTACATGAGCAACATTATGGTTGCTAGACTCCCCCTATTATCAAGTCCCCACCGCATACCCCATTGCAGTCACTGTCCATCAGCATAGTAGGATGTTATAGAAAAACTACTTGTCTTCTCTGTGTTATACTGCCTTCCCCGTATCCCACCCCCCCACCCCCACCCCCGCTACGTTATGTGTGCTAATTGTAATAGCCCTTTTTCCGCCTTATCCTTCCCTTCCCACCCATCTTCCCCAGTCCCTTTCCCTTTGGTAACTGTTAGTCCATTCTTGGGTTCTGTGAGTCTGCTGCTGTTTTGTTCCTTCAGTTTTTTCTTTGTTCTTATACTCCACAGATGAGTGAAATCATTTGGTACTTGTCTTTCTCTGTCTGGCTTATTTCACTGAGCATAATACCCTCTAGCTCCACCCATGTTATTGCAAATGGTAGGATTTGTTTTATTCTTATGGCTGAATAATATTCCATTGTGTATATGTACCACTTCTTCTTTATCCATTCATCTACTGATGGACACCTAGGTTGCTTCCATTTCTTGGCTATTGTAAATAGTGCTACGATAAACATAGGGGTGCATATGTCTTTTTCAAACTGGGCTGCTGTATTTTTAGGGTAAATTCCTAGGAGTGGAATTCCTGGGTCAAATGGTGTTTCTATTTTGAGTTTTTTGAGGAAAACCTCCATACTGCTTTCCACAACCGTTGTACTAATTTACATTCCCACCAGCAGTGTAGGAGGGTTCCTCTTTCTCCACGTCCTCGCCAACATTTGTTGTTATTTGTCTTTTGGATGGCGGCTATCCTAACTGGTATGAGGTGATACCTCATTGTGGATTTAATTTGCATTTCTCTGATGACTAGTGTTGTGGAACATCTTTTCATGTGCCTGTGGGCCATCTGAATTTCTTCTTTGGAGAAGTATCTGTTCAGCTCCTCTGCCCATTTTTTAATTGGCTTATTTACTTTTTGTTTGTTGAGGTGCGTGAGCTCTTTATATAATTTGGATGTCAACCCCTTATCGGATATGTCATTATGAATATATTCTCCCATACTTTGGATGTCCTTTGTTCTACTGATGGTATCCTTTGCTGTACAGAAGCTTTTTAGTTTGATATAGTCCCACTTGTTCATTTTTGCTTTTGTTTCCCTTGCCCGGGGAGATATGTTCATGAAGAAGTTGCTCATGTTTATGTCCAAGAGATTTTTGCCTATATTTTTTTCTAAGTTTTATGGTTTCATGACTTACATTCAGGTCTTTGATCCATTTTGAGTTTACATTTGTGTATGGGGTTAGACAGTAATCCAGTTTCATTCTCTTACATGTAGCTGTCCAGTTGCCAGCACCAGCTGTTGAAGAGGCTGTCATTTCCCCATTGTATATCCATGCCTCCTTTATCATATATTAATTGACTGTATATTCTTGGGTTTATACCTGGGCTCTCTATTCTGTTCCACTGGTCTGTGGGTCTGTTCTTGTGCCAGTACCAAATTGTCTTGATTACTGTAGCTTTGTAGTAGAGCTTGAAGTCAGGGAGCATAATTCCCCCTGCTTTATTCTTCCTTCTCAGGATTGCTTTGGCTATTCGGGGTGCTTTGTGGTTCCATATGAATTTTAGAACTATTTGCTCTAGTTCATTGAAGAATGCTGTTGGTATTTTGAAAGGGATTGCATTGAATCTGTAGATTGCTTTAGGCAGGATGGCCATTTTGACAATATTAATTCTTCCTATCTACGAGCATGGGATGTATTTCCATTTATTGGTGACTTCTTTAATTTCTCTCATAAGCGTCTTGTAGTTTTCAGGTCTTTCATTTCCTTGGTTAGGTTTATTCCTAGGTATTTTATTCGTTTGGATGCAATTATGAGTGGAATTGTTTTCCTGATTTCTCTTTCTGTTAGTTCATCATTAGTGTATAGGAATGCAATGTGTTTCTGCGTATTAATTTTGTATCCCACAACTTTGCTGAATTCAGATATTAGATTTAATAGTTTGGAGTGGATTCTTTAGGGTATTTTTATGTATAATATCATGTCACCTGCAAACCAGGACAGTTTGAGTTCTTCCTTGCCAATCTGGATGCCTTTTATTTCTCTGTGTTGTCTGATTGCCATGGCTAGGACCTCCAGAACTATGCTGAATAAAAGTGGTGAGAGTGGGCATTCTTGTTTTGTTCCCGATCTTAAAGGAAAAGGTTTCAGCTTCTCGCTGTTAAGTATAATGTTGGCTGTGGGTTTGTCATATATGGCCTTTATTGTGTTGAGGTACTTGCCCTCTATACCTATTTTGTTGAGAGTTCTTATCATGAATGAATGTTGAATTTTGTCAAATGCTTTTTCAGCATCTATGGAGATGATCATGTGGTTTTTGTCCTTCTTTTTGTTGACGTAGTGGATGATGTTGATGGATTTTTGAATGTTGTACCATCTTTGCATCCCTGGGATGAATCCCACTTGATCATGATGGATGATCTTTTTGATGTATTTTTGCATTCTGTTTGCTAATATTTTGTTGAGTATTTTTGCATCTATGTTCATCAGGGATATTGGTTTATAATTTTCTATTTTGTGGTGTCTTTGCTCAGTTTTGGTATTAGAGGGATGTTCGCCTTGTCGAATGAGTTTGGGAGTATTCCCACCTCTTCTACTTTTTGGAAAACTTTAATGACGATGTGTATTAGGTCTTCACTAAATGTTTGATACAATTCAGCAGTGAAACCATCTGGTCCAGGCGTTTTGTTCTTAGGTAGTTTTTTGAATACCAATTCAATTTCTTTGCTGGTAATTGGTCTATTCAGATTTTCTGTTTCTTCCTGGTTCAGCCTTGGAAGGTTGTATTTTTCTAGAAACTTGTACATTTCTTTTAGGTTATCCAGTTTGTTACCATATCAGTTTTCATAGATTCCTCTCATAATTCTTTGTATTTCTGTGGTGTTCGTGGTGATTTTTCCTTTCTCGTTTCTGATTCTATTTATGTGTGTAGACTCTTTTTTTCTATAAGTCTGGCTAGGGATTTGTCTATTTTGTTTATTTTCTCAAAGAACCAGCTCGTGCATTCATTGATCCTTTCTATTTTTTTATTCTTCTCAATTTTATTTATTTCTGCTTTATTCTTTATTATTTCCTTCCTTCTACTGACTTTGGGCCTCATTTTTTCTTCCTTTTCTAGTTTCATTAATTGTGAGTTTAGATTGTTCATTTGGGATTGTCCTTCTTTCTTGAGGTAGGCCTGTATTGCAATATATTTCCCTCTTTGCACGGCCTTCGCTGCATCCCACAGATTTTGTGGTGTTGAATTATTGTTGTCATTTGTCTCCATATATTGTTTGATCTCTGTTTTTATTTGGTCATTGATCCATTGATTATTTAGGAGCACGTTATTAAGCCTTCATGTGTTTGTGGGCTTTTTCATTTTCTTTGTGTAATTTATTTCTAGTTTCATACCTTTGTGATCTGAGAAGCTGGTTGGTACAATTTCAATCTTTTTGAATTTACTGAGGTTCTTTTTGTGGCCAAATATATGATCTATTCTTGAAAATGTTTCATGTGCACTTGAGAAGAATGTGTATCCTGTTGCTTTTGGATGGAGTGTTCTGTAGCTGTCTGTTAGGTCCATCTGTTCTAATATGTTGTTCAGTGCCTCTGTGTCTTTACTTATTTTCTGTCTCATTGATCTGTCCTTCAGAGTGAGTGGTGTGTTGAAGTCTCCTAAAATGAATGCATTGCATTTTATTTCCTCCTTTAATTCTGTTAGTATTTATTTCACAGATGTAGGTGATCCTGTGTTGGGTACATAGATATTTATAATAGTTATATCCTCTTGTTGGACTGACCCTTTTATCATTATGTAATGTCCTTCTTTGTCTCTTGTGCCTTTCTTTGTTTTGAAGTTTATTTTGTCTGATACAAGTACTGCTACTCCTGCTTTTTTCTCACTATTGCATGAAATATCTTTTCCATCCCTTTACTTTCAGTCTGTGTATGTCTTTGGGTTAGAAGTGAGTCTCTTATAGGCAGCATATAGATTGGTCTTGTTTTTTCATCCATTCAGTAACTCTATGTCTTTTGATTGGTGCATTCAGACCATTTACATTTAGGGTGATTATCGATAGGTACGCACTTATTGCCATTGCTGACTTTGGATTCGTGGTTACCAAAGGTTCAAGGGCAATTCCCTTTCTATCTAACAGTCTAATTTAACTTACTTCGTATACTATTACAAACACAACCTAAAGGTTCTTTTTTTTCTCCCTCCTTTTTCTTCTTCCTCCATTCTTTGTATGTTATGAATCATATTCTGTACTCTTTGTCTTCCCTTGGGTGACATCTTTTTAGCCTTAGGTATAATTCCATCTATAGGAGTCCCTCCAAAATGCACTGTAGAGGTGGTTTGTGGGAGATAAATTCTCTCAGCTTTTGCTTATCTGGAAATTGTTTAATCCCTCCTTCAAATTTAAATGATAACCTTGCCAGGTAAAGTATTCTTGGTTCAAGGCCCTTCGGCTTCATTGCATTAAATATATCATGCCACTCCCTTCTGGCCTGTAAGGTTTCTGTTGAGAAGTTTGATGGTAGCCTGCTGGGTTTTCCTTTGTATGTGATGTTTTTTCTCTCTCTAGCTGCTTTTAAAAGTCTGTCTTTATCCTCAATCTTTGCCATTTTAATTGTTATATGTCTTGATGTTGTCTTCCTTGGGTCCCTTGTTTTGGGAGATCTGTGCACCTCCATGGCTTGAGAGAGCATCTCCTTCCCTAGACTGGGGAAGTTTTCAGAATTACCTCCTCAAAGACACGTACTATCCCTTTTTTTCTCTCTCCTTCTTCTGGTATCCCTATAATGCGAATATTGTTGTGTTTGGGTTGGTCACACAGTTCTCTCAATATTCTTTCATTCTTAGAGATCTTTTTTTCTTTCTGTGCCTCAGCTTCTTTGTTTTCCTCTACTCTAATTTCTATTCCATTTACTGTCTCTTCTACTACATCTAATCTGCTTTTAAATCCATCCATTGTATGTTTAATTTCAGATATGGAATTTCTTAATGATTGAATCTCCAACTTAAATTAGTTCCTGAGTTCTTGAATATTTTTCTGTACCTCCATAAGCATGTTTATAATTTTTATTTTGAACTCTCTTTCAGGAAGATTGGTGAGTTTGGTTTCATTTGGCCCTCTTTCTGGAGTTTGTGAGATTTTGGTCTGAACCATGTTCTTTTGTCATTTCATATTTCTGTGTGGTGCCCACTAGTGTGCAGAAACTCCAGTCTCTGGAGCTGCGCAGCCCCTAGAGTGAGGTTGGGGGTCGTAAGGGAGCAGAGCTGGTGCCTGGGGGGAGGAAAGATCTGTTTCCTGCTTCCAGTCTGCGGTGCCTGTCTCCAGTGTCAGAGGCAGTGGGCCAAGCACACACAAGTAAACCTCTGTACTTTGCATCTCTAGCTTTTGTAGGCAGTGCCTCCCTCTGGCTGGCCTGACGCCTGTGCAGTGACTGCGGGTTTGCGAGCAGGTGCCTGCAGGCCAGTAGGCAGGCTGTGTGTCACAGTGGGGGGGCCTCAGAGCTGAGAGGGCAGCCAGGAGGATGGAGCACCTGAAGCTCCCCAAAGTTCCCAACCAGCTGGGCAGAGCGCGCCCAGACTACCCTGTCCAGCTCTCCCTTCTCCAGCACAGCAACCTCGATGCAAACCCTGCCCCTTCAGCAGCCCTTTCGCTGCTAGGAAGCCTCTCAGACTCCCTGCCTTTCCTCTGACACAGAGCAGCCAGGTGTGGATCCCCTCCTCCACAAACGGCTGGAATGTCAATTTCTCAAGCACCCCACCTGTCTGAGCTCCCCCACATCCAGAGCACCACACACTATAGGATTCTGCTTACAAAGTTGATCTCCAGGGCTAGATGTTCAGCAGTCCCAGGCTTCCACCCCCTCCCCTGCTCCGTTTCTCTTCCTCCTGCTGGTGAGCTGGGGTGGGGGAAGGGCTTGGGTCCCGCTGGTTTAAGGCTTTCCTACATTACCCTGTTTTGTGAGGTCTGCTCTGTTCATGAGGTCTGTTTGCAGTCTGGTTCAGCCTTGTTTCTTGTTGCTGTTTTAAGGTTAGTTGTATTAATTAACTATATTTTTGTACAATTTGTGGTTTTGGGAGGAGCTCTCTATCTCACCTCTCACGCCGCCATCTTGCAAGTCCTCTATTATTTCTTATCATCTGTGCAATGGACCCGTAGATCCCCCACATCAACATGCACTTTTTTCTCTAGCTCAGGATCAATGGAAAAGTTAGATAAATCTGAATAGAAATAAAAACTTAAGCTGGAATTTTATCTGTGGAAATTTCTGGCAAATCACAAATAATGATGACAAAGTAGTGGTGCCCAAGGAAACTTCCTGGTAAAAAGACTTCTGTTGAGATAATTCTGTGTCATTTCCAGTCTGCTACTTCTCATTGTCCAAGTTTCACCAGGCATGAAATTTTTGGAGTACAAATTTATTTCAAGTGGCATATGAAATTTTATATTAATGGACTAGAGTAGTGACTCCCAAATGTTAAATTCAGAACTCAGATTCTCATACAAGTTCCACCATGTGTGGGTTTTTTCCCTAACACCAAGTAATTCTTTTTTTTTAAAAATAATTTATTCACCAAGTAATTCTTGGACACCAGCTTGGTGTCCTGCAATTCAACTCCATTCTGACCCTACTTGGAGACAGCATCAGATCCCACAGGCCAACGGCTCAGACCTGTGAGACTGCCACTATCCCCCCATCCTCTTTCAGAAACCATTTCCAAGGTCAGACTGCTACCTGTGTTTCTGATGACCGTCTATATTTCGGAGGCTCAACAGTCCCCTCGTTGGATTCAATTTATTTGCTAGAGTGTTTCATAGAACCCAGAGAAACATTTTGTTTACTATAAATGGATATAACTCAGAAACAGCCAGATGGAAGAGATGTATAATGCAAGGGACAGAGAAAGGGCATGGAGCTTCCATGCTTTAGGTACACCACTTCCCAGCATGTGTTCCCCAGCCAGGAAACTTTCTGAACCCAGTTCTTAGGGGTTGTTATGGAGGCTTCACTGCATAGGCATGATGGATTAAATCATGGTTCATTGGTAACTGCATTCAACCTCTCGCTCCTCTCATGTCCCCAGAGGTTGGACAGGGGAGGCGGACTCTGATCCACCTCTCTAATCACATGGTTCATCTGCAAGCAGCCCCCATCCTTCAGTTTCTAGGGGTTTTCCAAAAGTTGCCTCCCTGACATATAAAAGATACTGTTCTCTCTCTCATCAATTAGGAATTTCCAAGGGTTTTAGGAACAGGGATGAAGACCAAATATATATTATTATAAATCACAGTATCACAGGGACCATTTCAACCTGCAGGAGGTTTGATCCTGGCAAAGTGAGTAAATATAATAGAATGTGTATGTGTGTGTAATAAGCACACCACCTTTCCTTGGGGACTATTATCCTTTAATCTGAGATCATGTCTCTACTTTGGGGCTCAGGGAAATGAGAAGAGGGGAGTTAAAATGTCTTCTTTTCATGAATAATAGTGGTAAAGGTGGTACTTTAAAGTGTGATTTGGCAACAACAAAAGATGGATTTTTTTTTAATCCATAAAATAAAGTTTGTAAACAGCTAAATTTTTTTTTGCATTTTCTTATTACTCTACTTCCACATATTGAATCTCATTTCTGCAAGTCAGTGCCCATACGGAGGACACATCATCCTACATTCTTACTCCTTAGTGCCATGACCTCATTTCCAAAATGGGCTTTTCATGCTACTTCATGCTTCTACTCAATCAGTCACATCCTTTTCATGATCTGATTGGCCCACCTCCAGTCTATTCTTGGACCAATATAGCCATCACTTGTCTTTTCATTCCACTACTGGCACTACTGTGGTTATTCAAATTCATCACGACCACCAGACCAGGGCCCACTCTTCTTATTCCCTACAGTTAGTCCCCTTGTTTTCATTTCCCTCTGTCCAGCTTAAATTCCATGCTTTATCAACTCTGTAATTCATTTCTCAGTAACCTGAAATCTCTGGCTCTTTTTTTTTAATAAATGCGGGCAAAAGCCCAAAGCTGGATACAACCAACACATGTCCACTCCAGAGCCACCGAGTCACTGGAGAGGATCACGGGAGGCAGGCTGGCACCTGTGTTGATTCCAGTGGCCTTGCTCAGCTGCTCCGGTCAACTCGCCCTCCCGCTCTTGGCAGTGACTGTTTCAAATCTTCTTACCTTTAACCCTTAAACCCACAATCACCTCCCTAGCTTTGAGCAGTCTTCTATTTCACAGAAATATGGAAACCATTATAAGGGAACTTCCTGCTGCAAAAACAACCACCTAGCTTCATTTGCACCCAGGGTCATACTTCCCCCATTAAAAAAAAAAAGTGTCTCCTCTCCTCTTCCCCCCAGATGCTCAGATTTACCCTTCTCTCGTAGTTTAAGGAACCTATACTGGTCAGGTACTTTTCCCTTAAGTATTTTCAATCTTTCTCTTAATGGATTTTTGCCATCAGCATTTAAACATGCTCAGCTGTCTCCTGCCTGAAACAAACATTTCAACTCACTTCCTCTAGCTACTTCGACTCTCTCTCCTTGCCCTTCAAAGCCAATTTGTCAAGTTTTCTATACTTGTTATTTACATTTCTTTACTTTCCATGACTGCCTCAATCCATACACTAAGCTGGCTTCTGCCTCGGTATTTGCACACAGAATACCCTTTGTCAGGATCACTATATCCTCCTGTCACAAATCCAGTGCATATTTAAAGCATTTGTTTTCTCTGAATTCTCAGTAGTTTGTTACCACGGGCAGCTTCCTCTGGCAACAGCTTCTTCCCTTGGCTGCCTCACCCCATACTCTGTTTCCCGCCTCTGACTTCAGCTGTGCCTTTCCTTCCCCTTTCCTAGGTTTAGATGTTGGAGCCTCCCTGTTTCCCTGTCACGCTTTCCCTGGGTGGAACCCCCAGGTACAGCACCCACAAGACCCCCTCAGCCTCATCTACTCTCCCTCTTGATGACTGTCCTCCAGCCACACTGGCCTCTTCAATGTCCCCTCAAGCCTGCCAAGGCAGAAACGAGTTTTAGGGAATATTTCAGTAAAATCAGTGAAGTAGCTTTCAACACACTGGCCAACCATGCACCTAAGGGAGCTGTGTGTGTGTGTGTGTGTGTATGTGTGTGTGGGTGTGTGTGAGAGAGAGAGAGAGAGAGAGAGAGAGAGAGAGCTATAAGGTCCCTGAGCCGACATTTAAGTCACCTAAAAACAAAGCATAAGGGGTAGATGAGACGATGCACTCTTTCAGCTCAAATATGCTGCTTAACAGCTTTTGAACCATGTTTAACCTGAACATTCTTAAACATGCCACTTAAGTTCTTTTCATTCTCAACATAGCAAATATGGTAAGAGGTTCTGTGCATGAACATTCTTTTGTGGATTTTTGTTGAAATCATATTGCAGAGAATAAGGATGGAACAATTAGAGAATAAATCAAGAAACTAATGTGAATAACCTAGTTCTGTCAACTAAAAAGCTGATACTGAGAATTACTTTAGACTCAAGTTCTATTGTTAAACATGTTATGATTTCTCAATAATACCTATAGAGGCTGAGGCAAGGAAAATTAAGAAGCTGGACAAAATTCCATAGCATGGCACTTGGAAAGCTATGGCACCCTCTCCACCCCTACCCCTGGGACAGACCCAGGGTCTCATCACTCAGGTAGTTTGTGCTATGTCTATCTTTAAGTCCATGGTTGAAGCCAGGTAATACCATGACACGGTTCACAAAAGTCAAAATGATACAGAAAAGTAAACACAGGAAATGGAAGTTCCTCAAAAAACTAAAAATAGAAATTCCATTTGACCCGGGAATTCCACTCCTAGGAATTTACCCAAAGGAAACAACTTCTCAGATTCAAAAAGACATATGCACCCCTATGTTTATTGCAGCACTATTTACAATAGCCAAGATATGGAAACAACCTATGTGTCCGTCAGTAGATGAATGGATAAAGAAGATGTGGTATATACACACAATGAAATATTACTCAGCCATAAGAAAGAAACAAATCCTACCATTTGGAACAACATGGATGGAGCTGGAGGATATTATGTTCAGAGAAAGACAAGTACCAAATGATTTCCCTCATTTGTGGAGTATAACAACGAAGCAATGCTGAAGGAACAAAGCAGCAGACTCACAAACTCCAAGAAGGGACTAGTGGTTACCAGAGGGGAGGGGTGGGGGAGAGTGGGTGGGGAGGGAGGGAGAAGGGGATTGAGGGGTATTATGATTAGTACACATGGTGTGTGTGGGGCGATCATGGGGAAGACAGTGTAGCACAGAGATGAGTAGTGACTGTGGCATCTTACTACACTGATGGACAGTGACTGCAATGGGGTATGGGGGGGACTCGATAATATGGGTGAATGTAGTAACCACATTGTTTTTCATGTGAAACCTTCATAAGAGTGTATATTAATAATACCTTAATAAAAAATTGTAATAAAAAAATTTAAACAGTATATTCTTTTGGGAAAAAAAGTAAACAAAGGAGAAATCTCATTTCCATCCCTGTCCCTACCCACCATTTACATTTTTATTAAGTTTCTTTATGCTTCTGGTATTTCTTAGTGCAAATGCATATTCTTTTTTTTTAATACTCACAGTCAACATTTATTAAACTCTCAGTGTGTGCCAGTAGCTATTCTTTTTTTTATATATAATTTATTTTGGTATCATTAATCTACAATTACATGTGCAATATTATGGTTATTAAACTACCCCCTTCATCAGGTCCCCCCCACCAACCCCATTACAGTCACTGTCCATCAGCGTAGTGAGATGCTGTAGAATCACTACTTGTCTTCTCTGAGTTGTACAGCCCTCCCCGTGCCCCCCCAACATTACGTCTGCTAATTGTAATGCTTTTTCAAATGCATATTCTTATATCCCCCTTCTTTTTTACACAAAATACAGCATACCACCTAGTGTTCTGTGTCTCCTCCTTTAACACTTGATCATATATGTTGGAGATCTTTACCTGCCAGCTAAGGAACGTCCTCCTCATTGTTTTACAGCAAATGGTGTTCCATTTTGTGGATGGATCATGTGTATTTAACCTGTCTTTACAGTTGGGCTGCTATCATTCTTTTTTTAACTATTAAAACATTGTGATGAGTAATTGTGTATATAATTTTGTATATGCACAAGGTGTATGGATAATTTGGATTCTAAGAAATGAGATTGCTGCTTCAAAGAGTAAATAGCTTCATAGGAAGTGCCACGTTCCCGTCCAAGGGGAATTATAGCATTTGCACTCCTGCCAGTGGGAGAATACATTTCCGCATAGCCTGGTCAACAGAATGTCCTCAAACTAGGGTTTTTGTCAGTCTGATAGATGACAGATGATACCTTAATTTAATTTGCATCTCTCTTAGTATGATGCAGATTAAGCTCTTTACCTGAGTAAAGCATAAGGAACATTTGGTCTTTTTCTGTGAATTGCCTGTTCATGCCTGTAGTTCATTTTTCTGTTGGGCTGTTGGTCTTTTTCTTTTTAATATCTAAGACTTCTTTGCTTAGTAGGGAGATTAGAATGGGCTCAATTTTCTCATCATATTATAGAACTGTGGCTTTAAAAGCCTTGAAGAAGTTATTCATGCTACCCACTACTCTTTGGGAACAGGAACCCCTGCTCCCTATTAAGAGAATTTTACTTGGTCTTCTGACTTAAAAGTAATATATGCTCATTATAGAATTATTGGAAGAAATTTAAAACCCATGTTCACACTTATATTCCTTTCTAAGTACACAAGTAAAGAGGGAATGTCTTCCTTGTCATAACCCCACCCAGAAGCGGCCACCAGTGGTGTGCTGCACATCCTCAGTTCATCTCCTCCCCTCTGCTGGCCCCACTAAAATGCATGTGGTGGCACATGTTTTATTTCAGCAGTGTCCTTTATACTCCGTTACTCACCACTCTGCACATTACCAACCAAAAATACGGTCATATTTAGGGACGGTGATCTATGCAAACCTAATATCCTTCCTGGCATCATGGTCATTTTAAGAACAGGGCCCTCTAAGCAGGCCTGGGAAGAAGAGACATCTGCTTATCTTATGCAGTAATTTGCCACCTCAAGTATTTGATTATAGGGTCCTGTTGTATCCTCTTTGGCCCTTCCAGATTTAACTCTTGGTTAAAAACATCTTAACTTTAATTAGTACAACATCACAAACAACAAAAAACCCTTGGAACAGTTGGTAATTTTAAGTTGGTGTTTATATTTTGAAATAAAAATTCACAACAAATTTTTATAAAATTGTCACATAGGAAAACACCTTAAGATACCACTACATGCTTCATTTATTTAGAAAAAGCTACAAACACAGTTGAAACAAACAGCTGTCATTTTTGTATGTGAGTTCCTTTCTTTGAGCAAAAGAAAGCTCATGTGAAATAAAGCTCAGAGTGAAAACCAGTGAGTTGTTAGCCGGACACAAGGCGGCTGAGAGCCTCCCTGGGGGGACCGTGCTGCTGTTCCTCTCTGGCTTTCAGCTTCCTGCTGCACCGTGGCAGGGGAAGGCTGGGGGATCTGTGAAGTTCTGTGTGCCATGGTCCTTTCATTTCAGTCTGTAATTACAAACAGTCTCATTTTCCTTTGATTGTAAACTTCACCAGAAAATAACATGCTAAAAATTTCACTGCAGAGTACTATTGTTGTGATGTTCACCACCTTTGGAAACTTTCCTTTTCAGGACTTTCTGATTTGGTTAATTTTCCTGGAGACTCCTGCCTTGCAGGCATCCTCCACGCACACCAGTACATGTGAAGAAACAAGTTCTTTTTCTGAAGCTGTGGCCTCTGCCTCGGCCTCTATCACACAGGCTGTGCTGCATCTATGCTCAGGCTCAAACCATCTTCTAATCTCAGGGTGCCCAGATGATTGATTTATTGTTTCTTCCTTATAATCTCACTGTTTAATATCTAAATTGTATTTTCGTATATTCCCACAGAGTTTCTTCAATTCATCTGCTAGCAGTTTGATCCACATTTTGAGGTTTTTATGTAACGGCTCCTCGTATATTCTGCTGGTATGTGAAGCCCAAGACTGCAGAGGGACAAAGGCCAGGATGCATGTGCTGGTGGGTAGGCTACATTTCAGCACCTTGGAGTTCTACTGCCGTCCCCCACTACTTATGTTGCATTTAGCCTTGGAAGAATCGACTTGTTTGCTCACACTTTCTCTCAAGTAAAATATTTAGTTTCTTTTTCAACTTTAGACATGATTTTTTGGCAACAAAGACATGCTCAGGACAAACATCACAAGACCATGCGCTCAGATAAAAGATCTAAAAATACAGTTGACTTATCTCCAAATACCAATTCTAAATCAAGGTCTCCAAGCCTTTGACCATGTCCATGGACCCCCAAGTTCTAGGATACATTATTCTACATCATCATTTCTATAGTTTGACAAAACTAGAATGCACACTCTTAAATAGGTGCGTATTGCTATCATTGAAATTCATTACTTCAGTGTTTAACTTTTCCTATATTTACTTGTAAATCCACAGCATCACTAATTATGAGAACTGTTAATTTGCAATCATTTCCTTTCATAATAGTCATATCACTATCCATTTTTATTTATCCCTAATTAAGTTTCAATTTCAACTACCTGATTCTGAGTTTTGAGGTAGCTTCATAGTTTTGTTACTATGAAAGTGGCATGTTTCAAAGTGCCACCTGGAGCACTAGATTAGACTTAAATGAGAAAGGAAAATATAGTTACCAGTTATACTGCTTCCTCATTTGGCATACAAACTAAAAAACAAAGAATCAAGCATTTCTTTAGTGATAAAAATACAGTTCTTTTGTGAGCATAGACACAATACATGGAATCTGTTTCTTTGCATGAAAAGCAGAATCAAGAGAGTAAGACTCAAATTCTATTGCTACTTTTCGGTTAACCCGAGTAAGGATGTGTATAACCTCCAGTTTGTGAGCATACTGTTTGAGCATAGCACAGAGTGACTGGATGAACCAGGATCCATTCTTTGAATTTCGCCAGGAATAGTAACCTACAAGGCAAAATATAGCCACAATAAAATGGGTATCTGATTTTACAAATTATTGTATAATCATAAAGGTAAAAACAAGCATAAACTTCACATGGAGGGACAAACAACGGCGCTATGCACATACCTGTGCTTCTGGCAAGAGAAAGAGCTGTGGGCTAACCTCACTGACTCACTAAGAATTCTACTTTCTGGGCTTCCCTTCCTAAGGTATAAAAACATGTCCTAAATTTGTCTGTAGGGCATCCGAATAAAGTATAATAAACACATTACTAAGTATTAAAAAAGTCGAAGAAGGGAACAGTGTATTTACTGTACTTTTCCCAGATTAACTGTTGGATCCATTGCTTTTAATTTAGTGCTTTACCTGGAAAGATGCCCGGAGGTTAAAAGAAGTATCAAGCATATCTGAAAATGTAACACTGTTAAAAAATGTTTGTCCTGTATTTCCAAACTTTGTGACACCCTGAGTTAGTATAATAAATAATAGTAAGTATAATACTATAATAAATAACTGTATGATCAATATTTCTTTATATGATGTACAACACAACCACAAAAAGTAGAGATTAATAACTTGTTTGTATATTATTTACTTCATTTCTTTTCCCTCATTTCACTTCTACCCTCTCATATACTATTCATGTTTATCTTCCAAAGAATTCCTGGAAAACATAACCTCTCTCCTCTTTCAAGAAGTGGGTGAAGCTCTGACTTGGCCCATTTTACTACATGGTATCCTGTCTGGCATTACGTTCATGAATGACACTTTATGAAAGCAAGTAACAGAAGATCCTTTATATAGGTATAGTAAGACACTTTATGTAATGATACTTGTGTAAGTAAGCTTTTTTATATATGCATATTTTTTAGCCCAACTTTGCTAAAGATAACTTTCTGAGACTTCTCTGTGATTAAGGTAGCTGTTTTTTAGAACAAACTCTTCATTGTTTAAATGAACATATAACATTCCTTATTTGTAACTTGCTTACCAGGTGCTGTAGAATATGCATACAAGAAGTCGGCCTCAACTGGTATTTTCTGACACCCCATGTCATCCTGAGCACCACTGTCAGTCTCAATACCAGAGTCTAGTTCTGTGCCTCGGCAGGCCTAGAGGTTAGAAAATAAACACTAATTTTAAGAAATATGTCTGTAAACACCTAACTTATTTCTAAAGGCTGTGTAAAGGTTTATGTTAATTATGCAGAACCTTACTGATATGTCTAAAATTAAAAAAAGTCTATATCTCCTAAGTGAATAAGAAAGTTATGACAGTTCAATTGATAATCCACAATTGATTAAATTATCCTCAGTAACCCAAGTTACTCAGTTATCTATTACCTGAATAATGAAAAGTTTGGGTTTTCCAGTTAGACTTCTACAATAATCCCCTCTGAAGAAACGTGTTAATTTTTTCAGGTCAATAGGTCCATCTGTTCCAAAAATTACTCCTTCATCACCATGGCTTAGCAGCACGCAAATGAAACTGCTTCTTTTGCTGTGATCTTCTTTAGAAACTGGAAAATGTTTACAAATAAGAAAAAACGAAGCAACAAAAACCAATACAACTTTTTTCAACTATCTTGTATATACTGTATGGGAGTAAGAAGAAGAAACTTAAAGTAGAACTAAGAGATCATCTAAACCCAACAGGGGGCAGAGCAACACACCTCAAACCATTTTAGGGCATTGGGATGAATACCTTATTTTACTTCTGCAAAATATATAGAGAGCAGGATTATCATACAGTATGGTTCACAGTTCTCATGCTTTGTTATATGTTTAATTACAGCTAGATCATAACACAATATTGGACAATGAAGTTCATTCTTTCAATTATTTCTTACCACTGTACATCAATTCCATAATTTGCCCGCATGTAAGATCATTTTTATTCCTGACTTCATATTTCAAGTTTGTGAATGTTTCCCAGAGGTCTGCTGCATCTACATCTGTACCAGACCGAGATGCCATTCCTTGGAACAGAAAGAATTACTTTTAGTTTCATTAAAAGAAGATTAACTGCTCTGAAATGAACTATTCAGCCATTCACACAATCCACAATAAATTCTTCTTTTCAAATGCTAAGAAAGTTCAATTATTCTGATCATGGTGAAACAAAGTCTCTTTAATTTCTTAGCACCTAAGACACTAAGCTATATCTGTGTTAGCCATGAGGTTATCTCTCACAGTTGCTTAGATAGTGAAAAGAGAAGCAACTTCAATGTGGAATGAGAGGTGTTTGGTTAAATTACTTATGACTCATTTATTCACTTAGTAATACTATGTTGCCATTAAAATTTTTGTAGACAAAATTTTGCCATGGGAAAATGGCCATTGTTAAAAAAAAAGAATATGATCCTACTTTTATATATATAACAATACACACATCTCACACACTCAGAGGAACTGTATTTCTTTGATTTCAAGTTCCCAATAATTTTAAGATATTCCTTTAATAATCTTTTCAGGAAAAAAAAAAACACAGACCAGCACCACATTTATATTGTTCATCAGGCATTCTGCTATGGGTAATCTTCTTTAATCCTTCCAATCACCAAGAGACAGTTCTTATGACTGGCTTCACTTGTACAGATGTGGGACATGGAACACGGAGGAGTTCAGGGACTTGTCCAAAGTAACAAAGCTAGTATTAGACTATATCTCAGGGTCCTGGGCTTTCATTACTCCTTATAGTTCCTTCCACATAAATGGACACACTGATTGTATGATGCACTCAGACTTTAAGAGACTAAAGCATTAGGGGAACACACCTTAGAATTGACTAAATTTAGTATGTATGAATAGAAAAGACTAAAAGTCTGTATCTCTGTTGATTATATCTGAGTAGTGTGATTATAAGTTATTTTAATTTTTTCTTTTGCCGTAATTTCTCAAGTTTCTATTATGGCCATATATTATTTTATAGAATTAAAATAAGCTCATCAAGGTGTTGACATCGGAAAGGCTGGGAACCCCATGCAACTGTATGACAGGGGTGGCTGAATTCCGATAGTGACTCGTGAGTCACTTAGTAGAAAAGAAAACACCAGACTATCAAAGAATTTCCTGAGAACCTGCCCTTCAAATTTCAAAGCAGAAAAGGAGCTCACTCTAAGGCTGAAGCCAGACTAATGAATCTGTTTTGTTGTTTTTTTTTAAGTTGAATGACATGCTCCCACCCCCCACTGCAACCCCTTAAGAACAAGGTAACAATGTAAAATTCTATAGGAAGAGGGCATTATAACTAGCACTGTGAGGCAGAATGTCAAATGGCTGAAGGTGGCATCTCAACTCATAACCAAAGAAATAAAATGGTGCCTTTCAGATTTAGACACCCATTTTCAACTATGTTTTACTTACTTACTCCTCATCACTAATCTTAACACCAAATCCTGCTTATCTTTCTATAATAACCTGGCTTCTTTTCACCACCACTATGGTAGAAAGCCTCTTAAATTGGATCTGCTACTTCTAGTTTCCTCAGTTAAAAATTAATTCTGGTATGACTAATATGACAATTCAAAAATTATCACAGTATCAATTTAAAAATGAAAAATGGGAAAATAGGCAAAATATTAATTTAATGGTAAATTATGCAAATTAAGTGAATGGAAATTAAGGGAAGGGAGTATTATGAAATCATTAAAATAATAGATATGAAAATTATACAGCAAAAAATACTTGTTTTACATTAAGTGGAAAAAGCAGTATACAATATTCTTGCATGTTAAGCTTTGAAAGAAATTGTCAAGGAAAAAATACCAAGTAATACATCAAGATGTTAATTAGCTTTTTAGGGCAGTGAGGGCTTTTATTTTTTATTTTCTCTAAACAAAAAAATCTGAACTGTATTATAAAATTTGGATTGTACACATATAGACTGAGAAGGGGATTTGCTGATCAGGCCATGGTGACCCTAAGGGAGCAATTTCAGTTGTGGTAGAGTCAGAAAACGGGTCCAAGAGAGATGGACAGAAGTGAAGATGGCAAGCTTAAAGTATGTTTTCAGAATTTAGGAAAGAAGATGAGTATCACACCAAACTTAAGAGGAAGCAGAGTAAAAGAAGGGTCGCTTTAAGATGGGAGTCTGCTTTGTAGGGTAAGAGGACAAGTACATCGAGCAAATGCAGACACAAAGTAGTGAAACAGTTTAGAATGTGGCCTCAGAGCTTGGGGTGGGGATCAGCAGCACCCAGGTTGAGTCCCAGCTCTCCTACTATATAATCTGCATGACTCTATGCAAGGATTTTAACCTTTCAGCATCTAATTGTGGTTACTTTTCAGTGCTCTTATAAAAACTGAGACAATACCCGTGAGGTGTCTTGCATAGTTCCTGGAAAGGAAAAACACTACTTACTATTTGTTGAGATCCCTCTTTAGCATAAAAGAGGGAGCAGGAGGATACAGAGCAGGGTTACAGAGGAGTCAAGACAGAGGTCAGCACACAGATAGGAAGAAGGCGGAGGTGATGACAGGGAGAAGACTGAGTTCATGTTGTAGGACCTGCAGGGTCCTGCTCTGTGTCTACTTCATGGCTACTCTGTCATACTTTACTAACTAATAACATCGATACTATTTTTTAAAATTATTATACCAAATACAAATGGCATAAATATTTGAAAAGGATTAAAAATTATGTTAAGATACATACCAGTACTTTCATCAAAGTTCTTATTATTAATTATTATACATAAACCCATTTCAGGATAATCCATTTTGTAACTACTGTCCAAGAATATTCCAGAGTCCACTGACTTGCTTCCATGTAAGATTTTTCTGTTTGGAAATCAAACAGTAATTTTCAAAGGTAGGAAAAAATGATCAATGATGCTGTTCACATTTGTATTTTAAAACACCTAAGAAATTTTATAACTAGAAAAGTTTTAGAACTTTTATAACACATAATAATCAACATTTGTTGAATATTGTGTGCCAGGTCTTGTGCTGCAGGCTTTTCCTCACTTAAGTTTCACAAAACTCATTTCACAGCTAAGGCAATGTCTGCCAGAAGACTAAGTGATGTGCTGACAGCTATGCAGACACTGTGTCAGAGCCAGGGCTGAATGTATCAGTTGGACTCACTCAGAATTCAGGCTTTTCATTTCTCTATTTTTTCTTCTAAATTCTACAAAATTTCTTATGACTTTGAAATATTTTATCCTTCTTATTGGAAACCAATAAAAGGCAAATATAATTCAAAACACAGTATTTATCTTAATTCCTAAATTACTCCTTAAACCCCATGAGCCAAACAAATATATATTTATTAATAAATAAAATCACTATTGTAAATAATTGAAAATACTTGTCTGAAGGTCACTTATGCAAAAACTGTTATCCAGAACACAGGCAGTAAACTTTTTCTCAAAAGGCCAAATGCTAACTATTTCAGGCTTGCAGGCCATACAGTCTCTGTTGCAGCTACTCCATTCTGCTGGTGAAAGTAGCCCAGGACAATATGGAAACAAATAGGTATAGCATGTTCCAATAAAACTTGACCGAAACAGACTGCAAGCCTGACCCTTGATCTGGACCAATAATCAGGAAATAACAAGGCTAGGAACAGCCAAACATCAACACCTGAAGTCCATATACTCACGTACTTAGTGAGAGTATGTCATATGATACACACTTCTAAAATAGTTGTTGGAGAAAGACTAAAATACTAAATGAAAGCAGTCACAGTCAGAGACAAACTATGGTATTTAGCTAGAGGTGAAGATCCCCCATTTTACAGGTGAGAAAAAAAATGCTGAAAGCCCCATGACTTGTTGAAGGTCATATGGATAATGGATCACAGAACTGGAAGTCCCACCACCTCCTGATGCCTTCTTAGGAGGCAGATGCTCCTCTACCAGCAATATGATAGCCAGACTAGGAGGTGGCATGCCTGGTAAGGAGCAGAGACTCAAAAAGCCTAGGAAGTTGAAGATGACCTATCATACGATCAAATCAGGCCTAAATCTGTTTAGGGTTCCCATGTAATTTGCCACTAAATTATGTTCTATGTGATATGACAAGGTAGGAAAATGTGTAAATTACTCTAAAAGGGCTTCAAACAAACAATCTCGAAAAACCTCTGAAATGAGATTGCATTTCAAAAATATAATTTCTAGGAAAATTCCTTTGCTAAACAAACATAACTAAATCTTGATTGATAATCTATTAATAGTATTGCTGTAATTCTACCGTTTAGGACTAAAGTTACTAATTCCCTGGGTGGTTCAGAATAATAATACTGGGTCTCAGAAATAGACTTTTAGAACTGGAAATATCATAAGGGATCCCAAATGGATAACAGACATGAATTAAATTAAGAGTGAGTTTTATCTTTTCCCTTTCTCTATCTGCTGGTTATTAGAAACATTAATAAGCAGAATATTCCAAAAAGGAAGACCGAGAAAAACAAAAGGTAAAAGGTATTCCAGAACCAGGCAATTCTTCCCCAGACTGAAAGCTGGAATTTCATTTTAGTCTTAAAGCTCATAAATCAACAGGAGGCCAAAAAACTCCCCAAACACAAAACCTCTCATCCTGTCGAGATCTGGAAAGGTACAGAAGCCCCGGGCCTGTGAGTCCACCTCTTCTGAGGTGACCTATTGCTTCTACGACAGGGTTTCCAATTATGGGTCAGGCACTCTGCCTGATCCTTCCCTCAATTCTCCCCACAGTTCTGTGAAAATTTTTATTTTTTAAAGAGATTCAGAGAGTGTAAGTAAACATATGTAAAGTCACACAGCTGTTGACGCAGGACGCCCACTGGGTCCTTGTGACTCAAATCCCATATTCTCTCTGCTTCCCTTACTCCTTGAAGTTTGTCATTAAATATTTCCATCTTTCTGTGATTATATAGGATCCCATTTAAATACTCACGTTTCTGAATTTTTAATGGATTTTGAATCCACTGAGTTTTCACTGTTCTCCATGGATACTTTTATTAACTAGAATATAAAGAAAATAGTTCATCAAAATCAGTCACTATAAAATCACTGCATTATTTAATTATTCCAGTGCTTATTTCTCCAAATTAATACTTTATATGGACATTTTCACATTAGCATTACCACTCCTCCCCCAGTTTCACCTCTACTGTTAAAGGTTTTGAGTCAAACCCAAGAACAATAATCCTTTGTAAAGGTATGTGTAATGTAGCCTATTGCTCGCTCTCAATCTCTCTTTATTAAGTACATATAATGCATAGATAATTACTGTGCAGCTAACATCAATTTTTGTACTTGTATACCCCTACTATATCAAGAAACAGATTGCAACTGGTTTTATTCTAACAGATGAGGTCATTGGTAATGACTCAGCCTCCAAAGTCAAAATGGTTAAAACAAAAACATCCCAGCACAACGGTGTAGCTCACATAATACTCTGCTACACTGCATAGATTCCCAAGAGACACAGCACTGGGATGTTCTAAAGCTCCCTATTTTTAAAATGTGCTTGACTGAGAATCCCAATTTCTCATTTCAGGTAGTGGAATGCCTAGGAAACCTGGAAGTGTCTGCTTTCATTCTTCCATCAGACAATCCCGTTATACCTTATGCAGTGAACAAGTCCTTATAATCATAGCAGCTCCCACTTACTGTGTGCTCATTATGTACCAGGCACCTTACCTTTTATCTTCCCATCAACCCTAAAAGTCAGGAAACCCAGCTTGTAGTGATGAAGTGACTTTGTCCAATCACAGTGCAAGTGATGGAGGCCCTTTTCTTCCACTTTGCTCTGCTGCCTCTGTATAAGCCAGTCCCTTCCTACTTGTCTATGGGGGATCTACCAGGTTTTTAGCTTTCCAGAAGCCAAAGTACTTTCATGGCAACATGCCTCCCTAATTAAAGACAGAGAAAGCAAGGACAAAAAAATCTTGAGTTTCACAGCCTCTACGAACCCTGGCTATCTCAAAAATTTCACACAAAATACAACTTTAACTCCTCTGCCAAAATCAGAAATCGTTAAGAAATACAACTCCATCAATAGGATCCACTCAACCACAAAAGCCTTTATACAAAGTTCTAGCCTCCCTTCCCCTTTTTAAGTTTTTGTAATTGTGATAAAATATACATAAAATCTACCATTGAGGCATATAGTTCAGTGACATGAAGTAGAGTCATGTTGTTGTGTAACCATCACCATCCATCACTAGAACTTTTATCTTCCTGAACTGAAACGCTACCCCAAACCGCCCCTTTGCGCTCCTGAAAGCGGAGGCGCCCTCTTCTCTGCTCCAAAGCAAAGTCCTTTCCTCCCTCTTCCTCGGCACTGTGTGCACCTATGGTGGGAACGATGGAAGGACAGGGAGAGGAGCACATTTGATTCAACCACACAAGAGTAGTGTTTCACCTTCTCTCAAAGCTAGTCTGTTTGGCATTTCTACAAAGGCTCTTTGCTTTTCTATCATCTTACTTCCTATAGGCTTTCTAGAAAACTAAGGGAGGATGGTAAGTACAACTGGGATGAACCACCTTTCAATCAGTAAGCAAATATTTAGTTAGCACATACTTTGTGCCAGGTACCATTCTAGGCAGTAGGAGGGTAGAGGACGAGACAGAGTTCCTACCTTCAGGAAGCTTTCATTCTAGAGAGGAAGAATAACTACAGATGGATAATAAGATCTCTGATACTCATAGGGGTTATGAAGAAAATAAAATAGGGTAAATAGAGTGACTGGGAGAATGAGCTATTTCAGGTGGTTGGGGAAGGCAACATTTGCACTGAGATCTACGTGACACAGAGGTTACCAATAAAGGCTGTGCTTGCTGGGGGAGGGACCAGTGAGTACAAAGGCTCTGGGGTGAGAGCGCCTGGGGTGTTCCTCGTACAGGAAGAAGACCTGTCTGCCTAGTGCAAGGCAAAGGAAGGGAAGGAATGAAGGAAGATGAAGTCGGACAGGTGAGATCACACATGTCTTAGGAGCCAAGAGGAGCTTTGATTCTATGCTAACTGTGAGGAGAAACCACTGGAGAGTTTTGAGCAGAGGAGGGACAGCATGCCTTAAAAAGATCACTCTGGCGGCTACTTAGTGGAGAATCAACTGCAGAAGGCCATTCAAAATCCTTTAGGAATAATTCTGGAAAGAGATGATGGTATTCTGGAAAGAGATGATGGTATGTTGGACAGGTTTGAACAATGGATATATATATGCAGTAGGAGCCTGGAACTGAGGGGGAGATCAGGACATAGATAACCTGGAGCATTCTGGTATTTGCAGGGGAAGCAATGCCAGCACAGGACCAAAGAGAAGTGAAATGGGGGAATCAGGTAAATGGGTACGAGTGTGTGGAAGTCTTTCAAGGAAATACTACTTCCAACAAATTTTTATATCTTGCCAACAATAAAGCTATAGGATAAAATGATTCTATCCTTGTGACTGGTAATAGAAGGTTTAGATTTAAGTAGTGACCAGCTTTCCAGAGTTTTAAAATATCTGGCTTCTTGGCTTATACCAATATTAAGATTTCACTAAATATCAGGTGACTTTCAGTCATACCCTTTTCATAAGCAACTTTAACTAAATAATTCTTAAAAGTTAGAAAAGTTTTAGATCAGTCTTAGTACAAGTAGCGTAATGTAATGTAATTTCTGGTATTAGACATGAGATAGACAAGTTTCAGTAAGATAAGTTGGTGGCCAAAAGGAAAAATCATGAATTCTTTTAGGATAGGTGCCTTTCTATTTGAAAAGGCTTTCTCAGCAGCAAATACTATAATGTATTTCATTCCCTTCATTATTAGTATCTGAATAATGTATATTGCAACAGTATCAGTTGACTTTCACATACTATTAAAAATGTATATGAAGGTAAATAAAATCATTGCATCAGGCATGTGCACATTTGCTCCCCACTTGTCACCATCTGCCTTTTCCACATGACAACACCAAACCCACACTCCTGAGAACACAGCTCTGGTTCTTGCAGAAAGTATGACACTTAGCATTACCTCACTTCCATTAGCTAATGCCTCACTGCACACAAATTACTCTGGGGAAGGTGAGCTCATCTTAGAAGGATAAAAAAAATTATCCCCCAAGGGAAATATTTAATGCTCTAACAGGAGTTTAAGTTCTTAGAACATTTTCATTTGACAAAATATAAATAGGAAAATACAGAATAAGGGTTGAAAAAATATATTCTAGCTCAGCAATGGACTTAACATTGTTTCTTACTCTATGGATATATACAGTTCTTTCCATCAATTCAGGGTGCTGATGATATGAAAGTAAATCTCTGAACATATATTATTAGGTCCCAGAAAAGTTCTAAGTAAACCAATTGTCCTTAGATGGTAGCCCAGGACTGGGGTCTCAGGATCACATCTCTAGTTCCTCGTTCTCTTTAACACTTAGCACCAAAGCTGTAGCAGTCAGATGTATGGTAGTTACTGGTGTCAGGATAGATATACTGTCACTCTAAAACAGACATTTAAACACTTCATCATGTTCTGCTTTCCTAAAGAAGTGAAAAGTTGTAGTATCTTCCCTATTTATGGTGTGGTTGGTCAACTAAAGGGACTGTTGTATATTATGGTACTGAAGTAAAGCAGAATAAATTATCTGCAGAGTTAACACAGAAGAATAAAAATTTCTAAAATTGAAATTTCTATATGAAGTTATAAAGTATTAAAATTTTGGGAAAAATTATTTTAAATGAGTATTCTAAAGGGTGCCTATGGTTGAGATTTCAAAATGAGATATTAAATTATAACCAGTTTGAGAGATTCCTACTCAGCTAACCTGTCACCTGTCAGTAGGCTGTTCTTGGTGTCTGTCCTACAAGGAAACTGAGGTAAGGGATAAAATCTGAGCTCTGCCCCACCAGCTTTAAAATCTCAAAATGAGACATCAGAACCAACACTGCTTCCATTTTTCAATCATTTCCATGAATATATCTTAAAAAAAAAAAACAAAACTAAAATAGGCAACCAAAAAAAAAAAAGGCCAAAGAATCACAAAGCTGTATGTCATTATGTCATTTGCATGTTGTATACAAAATGTTGTTAGGTAGCAACCATAGCTCCTCTTACTGCCAGTTCATGTTACATAAAGTCTGAGCTAAAAGGTACTTTCACGCATGTACCTACTTATGTATTTCTGGTTAGTCCTTCCAACCATGCTCAGGCATGATCCCCATTTTCCAGCTCAGTTCACTAAGGTTCAGAAAAGCAGAGCCAGGATAAACTAAACTAAGTTCAGTTATGCCCCCCCCCCCCCAAATAAAACCATTCTTTCCTCTTCTGTTCAAAGGGCCACACAATCAGAAGACAGGCAGGAATGCTCCCCACTATTCAAAGCCATGAGCCAGAAAGACCATAGTACTTACTATGTGCTAGGGGTCTGTCTCCCCTCACCTGAGGTCCTAAGATGGTATCTTTGGAGGGACAAAAAGGGAAATGGAAAAGTCCTTGCAGATCTAAATATATTGTATGAAATAAATGTAGAATGAAGGATCTTGGGTGCCTTTTATAAAAATTAGAGATAACCTATAAGGCCTCTTCCCTCCAAGAACCAATGTAGAAGCACATTCCGGTTCACAACCACCTGATTAAAGAAATCTTACCTGCTAGAGTTTTGAAACTGAAAAGTCAGCCAGGAGTATTTATTCATTTGTGCCATAATGATTTAAGGAACAGCAACAAAATACTGTAGTAAACCTGGAGGGTAAAGTAACAGAAGAGACAAGATCCTGTCCCTGTGCGGGACTTATCGATGCTCACTGGTAATCAAAGTGGCTCAGCAAGGTAGATGCCAGTGCTCAGTACCTATCAGAGAACTTGATCTTACTTTACCCTAATTCAGAAGCCCTACAAGCAATTTGAAGGCTAGAAGAAATAGGCGGTGAAACAACATGATGCAGAGATTTCTGAAGCACTGTCCCAGACCCGGCCTCATCTTATCCTCACAACTCTCCTGGCAGAGAACTCTGGGAGGTAGGTTTACTACTTATGCCTAATTTTGAATGAGCTAGTAAGTGTCGCCCTTGGGACCTGGCCTCAGGTCCTTTAACAGAGTACCTCTTCTTCTCCATTAATTTCTGTTCATTAAATGTGTACAAAAGAGCAGCTAACAGTTTAAGAATTCCCACATCTTTTTTTGGCTAGAACACCAACCACTGTGTCCCTTCTTTGAGGCAGAGCTGAAAGAACAAATACTAGGCACCACAACTGATTTAATGCCATTCATCAAAGTTCAGGCTGCTTTCCAGCATTAGAAGGGAGATGAAGCAGTAGGAGATTGTGTTAAATTATATTCAAAAGCGAAACAGTAAAGCAGCATTGTAATTGCCTGTATCAGATAAGATGTCAATCTCTTAAAAGGGTAGGAAGCAAGGATAAAAAAAAATAAGTCCGATTTTGTTAAGTACAAGGTTTCATGTCTTTTTAAAAAACTGAACAGGTTTTATTCCCACACTCCAGTAAGTTGTTCATTCATTCCTTAAAACACATTCTAACTTTCAAAAGTCTTTTGCAAAAGAGCAGAGCAAAACCAAAGCTCAAATACCAGGTTGTGATAGGGACAATTCAGGCTTTGCATTTCATTCCTAGAGATGATGTGACCACAACACATTCAAAGTGGCTAAGCACATTTTGATACTGGCTGTTGTAACCTCCTTGCTTATTAGCAGGCCCCACTACTATCTTGCATATTCACACTGTTACAGAGACTCCGTATTTCATCTCTACCATTCCTTATAACCCACATTTTTAATTCTAATTTGCTGAGTAATTTTAAAATAGGTTTATTTTTTCTGGAAAAGGGATAATTATGAAAAAGCATAATACTGCAGTATGGGCATTCACTTGGGTCAGGTCCTGGATATGGGGAATGACAACAAGAAACAACATAACAAGATTAAATATAGCCCCTCATGGAACTGCTTACAAGCTTGTAGGGAAGACAGTAAACAGCAACGGCAAAGGATAAGACATTTCACTTTCTGGAAATGCCAGATGCATAAAGACATAATAGGAAGACCACAGTGAAGTGTTTACTGAGAACAGAAACATAAGCAGGAGTTGCTTAGGAAAATGTTACTGTGATGAGGGCAAGGGAGTGTAAGAGTGTTCCAGGCAGAGAATGGGTATTAAAATCAGCAAGGCTGTGCAGAAAGTGAAACAGTGCAGTAATGAAAGATAAGGCAGGGGAGGGGACAAGGAGCCAACCTGTACTTGGCCCTGTTAACCATGTTAAGGGACTGGGTCTGTCCTACAGGCAAAGGAAACAGCTTTCTAGATTTTTATTTTGTAACTATCATTCAGCCTCTGCAGTAAAGAATAGACAGAGAGGGGCAGAGGCTCTGGGAGTATGGCGGCCAATGAACAGGTTGCTGTAGCCAAGTGAGAGCCTAGGGTGGCTTAAATCAGAGATAGAGACAAGTGGACAGATCTGGGGATATTTAGGACGTCAAGGGGCTTGGTGGCTCACTGGGGGATGAGCCAGGGGAGGTTGCTGAGAGGGCTGGTTCCTGGGTTCTTGGCTTGGGTACCACTTAGGGAGAACAGCGAAGAGCCAGCTGTTTGAGAAGTGAAGCTTGAGAGCAGACCCAAAGAAACTACGTGTGACAAGTGTGAGAAAAGCACTCTTGTTCAACATGGCCAGAGGGAATATCAAAGCAGCTTCTAGGTGACCTCTGCCCATGGATACAGT
>JAVSCE010009733.1:0-145385 GCA_032199065.1 Smutsia gigantea
ATCATCAGAGAAATGCAGATTAAAACCACAATGAGATATCACCTCACACCAGTGAGGATGGCCAACATCAAAACACAAACAACAACAAATGTTGGCGAGGATGTGGAGAAAAGGGAACCCTCCTACACTGCTGGTGGGACTGCAAATTAGTTCAACCATTGTGGAAAGCAGTATGGAGGTTCCTCAAAAACTCAAAATAGAAATACCATTTGACCCAGGAATTCCCCTCCTAGGAATTTACCCTAAGAATGCAGCAGCCCAATTTGAAAAGGACAGATGCACCCTATGTTTATTGCAGCACTATTTACAATAGCCAAGAAATGGAAGCAACCTAAGTGTCCATCAGTAGATGAATGGATAAAGAAGATGTGGTACATATACACAATGGAATATTATGCAGCCATAAGAAAACAAATCCTACCATTTGCAACAACATGGATGGAGCTAGAGGGTATTATGCTCAGTGAAATAAGCCAAGCCAGAAAAGACAAGTATCAAATGATTTCACTCATATGTGGAGTATAAGAACAAAGAAAAAATACTGAAGGAACAAAACAGCAGCAGACTCACAGAACCCAAGAACGGACTAATAGTTACCAAAGGGGAAAGGGACTGGGGAAAATGGGCGGGAAGGGAGGGATAAGAGGGAAAAAGGGGCATTACGATTAGCAAATGTAATGTTGGGGGGGCACGGGGAGGGCAGTACAGCTCAGAGAAGACAAGTAGTGATTCTATAGCATCTCACTACGCTGATGGACAGTGACTGTAATGGGGTTGGTGGGGGGGACCTGATGAAGGGGTAGTTTAATAATCGTAATATTGCACATGTAATTGTAAATTAATGATAATAAAATAAATTATATTAAAAAAAAAAAAATTCAACACCCATTCATGATAAAAACTCTCAACAAAATGGGTATACAGGGCAAGTACCTGAACATAATAAAGGCCATATTTGAATAACCCACAGCCAGCATTATACTTGACATCGAGAAGCTGAAAGCCTTTCCTTTAAGATCGGGAACAAGACAGGATGCCCACTCTCTCCACTTTTATTCAATATAGTTCTGGAGGTCCTAGCCATGGCAATCAGACAACACAAAGAAATATATGTCATCCAGTTTGGCAAGGTAGAACTCAAACGGTCCCTGTTTGCAGATGACATGATATTGTACATAAAAAACCCTAAAGAATCCACTCCAAATCGACTAGATCTAATATCTGAATTCAGGAAAGTTGCGGGATACAAAATTAATACACAGAAATCTGTTGCATTCCTATACACTAATGGTGAACTAGCAGAAAGAGAAATCAGGAAAACAATTCCATTCACAATCGCATCAAAAAGAATAAAATACCTAGGAATAAACCTAACCCAGGAAGTGAAAGACCTATACCCTGAAAACTACAAGACACTCTTAGGAGAAATTAAAGAGGACACTAATAAATGGCAATTCATCCCATGCTCTTGGCTAGGAAGAATTAATATTGTCAAAATAGCCATCCTGCTAAAGCAATCTACAGATTCAATGCAACCCCTATCAAAATACCTACAGCATTCTTCAATGAACTAGAGCAAATAATTCCAAAATTCATATGCAACGACAAAAGACCCCAAATAGCCAATGTAATCCTAAGAAGGAAGAATAAAGTCAGGGAAATTACACTCCCTGACTTCAAGCTCTACTACAAAGCCACAGTAATCAAGACAATTTGGTACTGGCACAAGAACAGACCCATAGACCAGTGGAACAGACTAGAGAGCCCAGATATAAACCCAAGCATATATGGTCAATTAATATACAACAAAGGAGCCATGGATATACAATTGGGAAATGACAGCCGTAACAGCTGGGGTTGGCAGAACTGGACAGCTACACGTAAGAGTATGAAACTGGATAACTGTCTAACCCCATACACAAAAGTAAACTCAAAATGGATCAAAGACCTGAATATAAGTCATTAAACCATAAAACTCTCAGAAGAAAACACAGGCAAAACTCTCTTGAATATAAACATGAGCAACTTCTTCATGAACATATCTCCTCGGGCAAGGGAAACAAAAGCAAAAATAAACAAGTGGGACTATATCAAACTAAAAAGCTACTGTACAACAAAGGACACCATCAGTAGAATAAAAAGACATCCTACAGTACAGGAGAATATATTCATAAATGACATATCCAATAAGGGGCTGACATCCAAATTATATAAAGAGCTCACGCACCTCAACAAACAAAAAGCAAATAAGCCAATTCAAAAATGGGCAGAGGAGCTGAACAGACACTTCTCCAAAGGAAATTCAGATAGCTAACAGGCACATGAAAAGATGCTCCATATCACCAGTCATCAGAGAAATGCAGATTAAAACCACAAGGAAATATCACCTCACACCAGTTAGTATGGCCGCCATCCAAAAGACAAACAACAACAAATGTTGGCGAGGATGTGGAGAAAGGGGTACCCTCCTACACTGCTGGTGGGAATGTAAACTAGTTCAACCATTGTGGAAAGCAGTATGGAGGTTCCTCACAAAACTCAAAATAGAAATACCATTTGACCCAGGAATTCCACTCCTAGGAATTTACCCTAAGAATGCAGCAGCACAGTTTGAAAAAGACATATGCACCCCTATGTTTATCGCAGCACTATTTACAATAGCCAAGAAATGGAAGCAACCTAAGTGTCCATCAGTAGATGAATGGATAAAGAAGATGTGGTACATATACACAATGGAATATTATTCAGCTATAAGAAGAAAACAAATCCTACCATTTGCAACAACATGGATGGAGCTAGAGGGTATTATGCTCAGTGAAATAAGCCAGGCAGAGAAAGACAAGTATCAAATGATTTCACTCATCTGTGGAGTATAAGAACAAAGAAAAAACTGAAGGAACAAAACAGCAGCAGGCTCACAGAACCCAAGAATGGACTAACAGTTACCAAAGGGAAAGGGACTGGGGAAGATGGGTGGAAGGGAGGGATAAGGGAGGGAAAGGGCATATGATTAGCAACATAATGTATTGGAGGTGGGGGGGGACACGGGACAGGCAGTATTTACAGAGAAGACAAGTAAGGATTCTATAGCATTTTACTATTGCTGATGGACAGTGACTGTTATGGGGTATGTGGGGGGGTCTTGATAATAGGGGGTCTAGTAAGCATAATGTTGTTCAACTGATTGTACATTAATAATACCGAAATAAAAAATAAAAAATAAAAAAATAAAATAGTAGCTTCAATTTATTCAACAAACATTTTTACTTGACTTCAAGTGATGCTCTAAAAAATAGGACCATAACACTTTGCTAAATCTTCATGCAAGTTGAGTGTAAAAATGAACCCAGGATCCCCATATAATTTTGCAAAACCCTAATTCCATATCTTTTCTGTACAAATTAAGTGTTAAACTTCTAGTTTCTCCTAATGAGTATTTTCTTTTACACAAAACTAGAATTTTTAAAATAGAGTGACAAAAGTACAATCTACTACAAGTACATAAGATTTTGGTAAGAAGAAGGACTAATACTCAGCATTAGCTAAATTACACTTCTTTAGTTCCAGGCAACTCTAGCTCCCAGTGTAGGTCTTCTCAATTCCCACACATATGTGATGACTGACAGGGCATCCAAAAGTATAGTTGAGACACTTAGTGTTCAGGTATAATCTTGAATTTGTAAGTTTTAAGAGGTAGGTGCCAGATGCACATCTAGGAATCATAACTTAATAACACTACTGTATTTGTGTCTACTAAAAATGAAGATTAACATAATCAAATAAATGCCTGTAAGTAATGAATAGCCCTCCCCCAAAGTCTAAACAACAGATAAATTACATTAAAATAAATTTTCCATACCAAAGGTACTACAACAAAAAAAAGTACCAAAGGCCCCTACAACATTCACTACACACAACCTTAACTGACATATTTTGTTCCTAAAAAAAAGTAAGTCCTTACCAAACTTCATGCGTATATATTCATAAGGGTCTTCTTGCCAAAGTTCCTCGTCAGCATCTGTATAGCACATCAATGGAAAAATAACATCTTGGATAATGCCCTGTAATTTAAAAGTTAAGAAAGTAACAACCTTAAGTCAGTCTCCAAATTTAAACATTCAAACTTCTGTTAAGAGCTATAACAAAAGATACAATACATATCTTAAAGCTTTGATATATCAAACTTCAGCAATCCATTTAATGCATTCTCAGATCAACTATCAATGTATATATTCTTACCCTCTGTGCAACAAGTAATTATAAAATAAGACATATATACACACAGGTAGCAATTAAATATTCTAAGAAAACACAATATGAAAGATTAGCCCATCAAATCCTAGTTCTGAATAAAGCAAATGAATTACTCATAGAAATAGTACATCAGCCAATTATCCTCAAAACTAGTCTGGTAAAAGTCCTTTTCTTACTCCAAATTACATGACTAAAATGTTAACTACACATAAGCCAAAAGCAAGAATTTAAAAGTCAAGATTTAACATACCAACTTTAGATTAAAAGATAATCTGAATATTCACACAAAATACCTTTTACAAATTTATGTCAAGGTGTTGTATTTCATTGTCCTACTATACTTGCAAAACAATTGCCAGAACTAAGTCACAGAAGTAAAAAGAAATTTGCATTTTTCAACCTTTATGGTAACTAATGTGATTTCCACTATTTTTTCTTCAAAAACATTTCAGATAGAAAATTATTACTTGTATATGAGGCTTCAGATTCTTCCAGGTGAGGGCATGAGAAACTCCTTGATTAATATAATTTAATGTCTGTTGTAAAACTCGAGGAGCCATATATTGCTTCTCCTTGTACTGATATAACACCTTCAATAAAACCTTTGGAAAAAAATTTTTGATCAAAAAACAAAGTTTAAATAGAAATTTTAACCATTTTGTTAAGCCAGCAAAAACATCTGATGTTTATCTTAACACCCAAGTCATCATAAAACCACCATCATAGTCTCTTAAAAAGAAAGTAATTTTAAAAATTATGTATTGAAGAAGCGTATTTAGTTCCAAGGAATTTAAAAAAGCAAATTGAAGTAATACTGTGTCAAAGATTAGTTTTTGATTGAGTATAAACGAAGAGAAAACTAGATACTACTTATGGATTACATGATATTCAGAGACAGCCCTATATTATTATTAAAGTTACCTTCTAGGAGAACCTTACCCAAACTATTCACCTACCTATTTAATGTCTGCCAAGAGTTCTAATTCTACTTAATACTTCAGAACAGCAATTGTCAAAATGTGGTTCCACAGACCTCAGAAGGCCTGAGGTCAAAACTATTTTCTTAATAATGTTAAGAAGTTATTTGACCTTTCTACCATGTTGACATTTGCATCAATGGAATAAAAGCGATGCAGTAAAACTTCTAACACATATCAAAGGAGTGTCACTAAATTGTACCAGCAATCATCACATTCTTTTCAGCCCCATAACTGCAAATAAGCTTTCCTTAAAAATGCCCTTAATAAACCAGAAATATTATAAATATTGTTAAATGGGAAGTATACATATAGCATTACCTACACCAAAGTACATGGAAGAAAAGCTGAAATAGCTTTTTCCATCAAACGCTATCATATAGGGAATGTAACAGACAAATTATGGTTATTTAGATTTGTGTATATGACCTTATTTTCTCAAAAAAGAACAAAATGGATGTGTCACTTTAAGGACAACAACTGTAATATGTAATTGGTGCTAAAATCTGAGCTTTCAAGCAAAACTTAAATTCTTGACATCTCAACCCCACAACCTGGATCCACCTGATAGCTTTACCATATTTAAAGCTATTTCTGATTAAATCAGCAGTGGTATTAACAAATGCATTTTTAATTACATAATGAAAGGTATTAACATTGGGAAAATCTGCATTAACTCAATGAGTCAACATTTTCCAAAAGACCAGTGTAAGATGTTATTACAAAGTCGTGTATGCATAAAAGACCCATTCAAATGGGTCAAAAGACCCACAACCAATGCCTATTAATGTCACAAAACATGAAAATGTGTAACAATGCCATTTCCTCTTGCTAAAAATTTACCATTTTGAAAAATAGTAATTTGTAACAAAAAAACATGCATTCTATGTTAATATTGTGATGTTTGTTATTTTTAAATGAAGTAATACTGTTAAATTCTGCTTTAATTTCTAATATGACAAATATCACTAAGTATAAAAGCCACATAAATGGAAGCTTATTGGGGTTCTCAATAACTTAAAGAGTATAAACTGGTCTCAAAAATGTTTGAGAGTTGCTACAGGGTTCAGAATGTTAAAGATTGCTATACGCAATCCTTGGATGCCAAAGTAACTATAAATAAGCAAGACAGAAATTAAGCCAATAATGTCATATTTCTACTTAGAAAAATCATCTTAGACTTACCTGCTGGACACCAACAGCAAATGCCTTCAGAAATACTTCAGCGAACTCATTATACTCCTTGGAAACATTGCCAGGACTTCCATACCTAAAAGAACATTAAAATGCCCATTTTTTTTTTATAATGCCTTTTTTCAATACTTAAAAAACCAAAAGCTTGAAAAAAATACTTAAACCATCATTTATCAAGAGGAGTTTACCTTTCAAAAAGCCTTGCTAGTATATGTAAAGCCCATTTCTTACATTTCCACCATGGTAACTCAGGTCTATCATCTTCTTCAACTTGAAGTGTTTCCTTTAAAGAGACATTTACTTAATGACAAGCAAGAGATGATACAATCCTAAGAGGAACAGCATTAAATGAGAACAGATTCACAAAAACATGAATGCTCCTTCAATGTTGGCCTTTCATAACAAAAGGCTAGATTTGGAAAAGTACTAACCTTATATAAAAGGCACTTTCACTGCTTCACTACTTTACTTAGTTACAAAGGATATGCTTTTAAAAATTCTTATAAAAGCTTAAACCCAAACATTTTAGTTAAGATCCAAATTATATCAAGTCAAGGCCATAGCAATTAGCTGAATGAAAACCAGTATAGTTCAAATCAAGAGGGCATGAGAAACTCCATTTCAGAAGTATTACTATGAATACACAAAGATATATATATGTAAGAATATTCATTTTACAAAACTATTTGTAATTGTGAAAAACTGCCAAGAATCTAAACATCCATTAATAAGGGGATGTTTAATTATGGAATATCCATAAAAGACTAGTAAACAACCATTAAAAGAATGGACTGGATCATTATATATGATCTAAGACATTCATGACATATTTTTAAGTTATGATAAGTTAAACTGGAGCAATTAAAATTTCCATACATAGCTAGTGAGAGCAATGGTGCAACCACTTTAGAGCTTATTTATAAAGTTAAGTATACACCAACCTTATGACCCAATTTCATTCTTCGGTATTTACTCAAGCAAAATGAAATATGTGATCACAAAAAGACTTGTGTAAGACCATTCATATTCATAACAGCTTTATGTGTAATACTAAAAACCACC
Organism: Smutsia gigantea; assembly: GCA_032199065.1. Classification (NCBI taxonomy): domain Eukaryota; kingdom Metazoa; phylum Chordata; class Mammalia; order Pholidota; family Manidae; genus Smutsia; species Smutsia gigantea. The sequence goes on from JAVSCE010009733.1 coordinate 7,488, forward strand.
CAGATGTCCAACTTGCAAATGGGAAAATAAATTGTAATATAGCCATGCAATGGAATACTACTCAGCAATAAAAAGCAACATACTACCACAACACACCATGAATACATCTTATAAATATGAAATACAAAAAGGTAGTTTTATACAGGGCAAAACTAATCTATAGGGCTAGAAATGAGAATGGTGATGGTAGGGATGACTAGAACCGGCCATAAGCAAACAGTCTAAGTGATGGTTACATGAGTACATGTAACTGAATTCACTGAAGTGTTTACTTATAAAATATACATGTTTATGATGGTAAATTATACCAATAAAAGGTACAGATTATATACGTGTAAACTTTAAGTTATACTCCACACCTATTAAATGTACATAGAAAAAATACATATCAAATTAGTTCCATACCAACTGGAATGGGAGAAATGTTCTATTTATTTCGTCTGCACTTTTTGTTTAAAATAAAAATTTAAGTGATAAACTACAAAACAGAAGGCTAGTCTCACTTATGCCACTAATAAAATTATGTTGGTTGGACAAATTACATAATCCTCCCATGTCTCTGTTTAAAATAAATTCTTAGGCACACTAGTATTCAGGACTTAAATTCTCCTACCTCTCTAGAAAACTATAAAGAAAACTTATGGTTATTTTTAAAAATGTGATTAAGTGTAAAACAACAGTTGGACAATTCTGTATGTATTAAAAACCACTGCATTATACACCTTGAAAGAGTGAGTTTTTATAGTATGCAAGTTATATCTCTATCAAGTTATTTTAAAGAGCAAGTGGCTCTTACAAACTAACTGTAACTAACTACAGTTTGAACAACCTGTAAATCAAGTTTTTACCCTGTGCATGGGTATCTGACAAATTGTTAGGCCAAAATCTAGCTATGGGCTATTTTTTCTTTTTCTTGAGATATACTTGATATATAACACTGTATTAGTTTAAGGTGTACAACATTAATGATTTGTATATATTGTGAAATGATTGCCACGGTAAGTTTAAGAAGGGGGTCAAAAGGTACAAACCTCCAGTTAGGTAAGATAAGTTAAGTTCTGTAGATGTAATGTACCACATGGTAACTATAGTTAACAATACAGTATTATATATTTGAAGGTTTCTAAGAGAACAGATCTTAGAAGTTTTCATCACAAAAAAATCTGTAACTATGTGAGGTGAGGAATGTTACAAGCTCTTAACTAAAACCCGAGAAGAAACAGAAGAATTAGGATGAAATAAACAAATACATACAAGCACTTAAACAGTAATATGAAATAACCCTTCACAATTTTTTCCTTAATATATGCACATATATAACAAACACAATGGTGTCTCTTTATCTGGAAAAATTTGCATCACAAAAGTTCTCAAAAGGTAATTAAACATTTATGTTTAGTAATGTAAGAAAACATATAGAGACTTACATTGGGTACATCTCTGTTCACAACAGTCTTTAAAATTTCTATCCATTCTGTCAGATTCTGTTGGTTTATCAGCTCCAGTGGAAGTGTATACTAAATTAAAATGAAGAATCAATATTTTAAAATCCTTACTAAATAAAACCCCACTTCCGTTTTTACTCATCACAAAACCTACAAAAATTATTTCATTCAATTCACATTTCCTGTCATTATTATGTAGGCATATTTCCTATCTGGCTGATCTGGTAGTTATCTACAATGGTGATCTGTGGCAATGACAGTGGACATCCTTGTTTTATTTCCAAATTACAGGGACTGTATCTTATTTACACCATAAGGTATGATATTTACTGTGAGTTTCTACTATGTAGTGAACATTTTTTATCAACTTAAGGAAATTCTTTAATTTTTAGAGCTCTTATAAAAATAGGAATGGTTATTAAATTTTATCAAATACTTTATCTGACATCCTTAAAAATAGTTACAGGTCTTTTTTTCGTGCAATATAAGAGTTAACTACAAAAACTAATTTCTTACTGTTGATCCATTCTTGGATTCCTGGGATAAATCCTCTCTCTTAACAGGTTCATTAAAAATCAATATCCTGCTTAGGATTTTAGGATATCTGTAAATGAGTCAGGACTATACTTGGTATCAGGGTATGCTAGTCTCAAAAAAGATAATAGATAAAAAGGGAGATAAGTATTTTGTTTTATGACCTCACACTCCACAAAAAGAATTTACTTTTAATTTAAAAGTTGTGATGCTACCAGTCAGGGAAAAAAATGAAAACAATATAGATACTGTCTATCCAAATCACTTAAAAAGGAATTTTATAAGAAGGAGCCAAAAGAATGGCATTAAAGTGCCCTTAAGCTGACTGGAAAATAACTGAATTATTTTTAAAGATACAGCAAAAATATGAAAAATCCAGCCAACAATGGAGTGAGTCAGTTACAATCTTAGTGAAGTAAAGTCACAGGTCTATTTAAATTAGATTTTAAAAAGTAATGGCATGAATTGAACCAGATGTCCTGGTAGAGGGGATGAATCCTTCTATGGCTATATGGCATAAAGAATCAGAGTTTTAATCCCAATCCAAAATTATTTCATAAATAATTACATTCCATTAAGAATATAGACAACCATTTCTTTGGTGGCTGTCTTTTATTCCAGTAAGATTTAGAACAATACACAAAAATGATGAAACCCATTATTCTGTGCCAGTCAAACCCAAGCCCATAGCATTTTTGTGTTAAGCTTAGGAATAGGTTTTGTAATTACTGGGACAACCTATGTAAATTTGGCATATTAGAGTATGTGTTAGATGCAAACTGTAATCTCAATAAACTGATTTTCAGAGCTGGGGATTCTTAAGGTAAAAGGTATAATTATACTTTACTAGTTTTATAAATAGTGTTAGATGGTTTAAGAGAATTTAAAACTGGCCATTTATAACTTAAGCTTTATTAAGTAATTTGTGTATTTGGGGAAGTGTGCTTGATTAAGACTGACAACATACTTATAATTTTGGCAATTATATTTGACTAGCAAAGCATCCACTTAATCTAGACTTTCAAATAAAATTATTCAGATGCTAAAATTCTGTAATCTTTAATGTGGCAAATGATACACTGATTTTTATAAATAAGAACTGCTTTATAAAAATTACCTGAACAAGAGCATAGAAGATCTTGAAAATTTGTTTCTGGATGAGGACAGACTGATCAGACTGATCAGAAAGAAGCTGGATAAAACGGTCCTTTAGAACTGGCAGAAAATGTTGCATTGCTGCTACCAATGGACTCCGTTCCTCTGGTTTCTTGTACCTTTGGGTAGGAATACAAACTAATTCTGTAAGAATTTATTTCACAATTTATATATATGATATAAATGTAAACTACTTGTTTACAAAATATAAGCAAATACTCCCTAAGCAAGTGTAGAGCCTTACAAAGAAAAAGAAAAATCTACCACTGAAAAAAACCCACAAGCAAAAAAAAAGCAACTTGAGAGAAGCCTCAAACAATAATAGAATATATAAAATTTACTGAGCATTTATCAGGAGGTCAATAATCTTCAAGGCCCCATTATGAATATACTCATTACTATAGTTTAAGCAACTGAAGCACAGAAATTATTTTTCCCAGTGTACACATCTAGGTAAGAACCTCAGAAGTCGAGATCCAGAGTTCAACCTCTGAGCCCAATCACTGTATTTCTCTAATTGTGAGCATTAATATAGGCATACCTTGTTTTATTGCATTTTACTTTCTGTGCTTTGCAGACACTGCATTACAAATTGAAGGTTTGTTGTAACCCCGAGTTAAGCAAGTCTATTGTCCATTGTTCCAACATTTGCTCATTTCATGTCTCTCACATTCTGATAATTCTTGCAATTATTTTAATGTTTTCATTATTATTATATTTGTTACAGTGATTTGTGATCGGTGATCTTTGAGTTACTATTATAATTCTTTTGGGGTGCCATGAACTGTACTCACATGAGATGGTGAAATTAATAAATTTTTTGTGTGTTCTGACTATGCTGCCAACTGGCGGTTCCCCCATTTCTCTCCCTCTCCTCAAGCTCCCTATTTGCTGACACACAACAATATTGAAATTAGGCCAATTAATAATCCCTCCAATGGCCTCTAAGTGCTCAAGAAGAGTAACACATCTCTCACCTTCAATCAAAAACTAGAAGTGTCTGAGCTTAGTGAGGAAGGAATGTGGAAAGCTGACATAAGCTAAAAGCTAGGCCTCTTGTGCCAAAGACAGCCCAGTTGTGAATGCAAAGGAAAAGCTCCTGAAGGAAATTAAAAGTGCTGCACCAGTGAACACACAAATGATGAGAAAGCAGAAGAGCCTTACTGCTGATGGAGGAAGTTTTAATAGTTTGGATAGACTGATCAAACTACCACAACAGAAGAAAAGTTTGAAGCTAGTAGAGATTCATTCATGGGGTTTAAGGAAAGAAGCCATCTCCATAACAGAAAAGCACAAGGTGAAGCAGCAAGTGCTGATGTAGAAGCTGCAACAGGTTCTCCAGAAGATCTAGTTAAGAAAATGATGGTGGCTACACTAAACAAATTTCAAAGTAGATGAAACAGCCTTTTATTGGAAGAAGATGCCATGTACAACTTTTACTCCTAGAGATAAGTCAATGCCCGTCTCCAAAGCTTTAAGGGAAAGACTGACTCTTTTGTTAGGGGACAATGAAGCTGGTGATTTTAAGTTGAAACCAATGTTCTTTTACCATTCCAAAAATCCTAAGGTCTTTAAGAATTATGCTAACTCTACTATGCTTGTGCTCTATAAATGGAGCAACAAAGCCTGGATGACTCACATCTGTCATGGTTTACTGAGTATTTTAAGTCTACTGTTGAGAACTATTGCTCAGAAAAAGAGATTCCTTTCAATATATTACTGCTCACTGACAATGCACTTGTGTCACTCAAGAGTTCTGATAGAGATGGACAATGAGATAAATGTTGTTTTCATGCCTGCTATAGATGGTGATTCCACTGATGGATCTGGACAAAATCAATCAAAAACCTTTTGGAAGAGATTCACCATTCTAGATGCTAATAAGAACATTCATGATTCATGGGAAGAGGTCAAAATATCAACATTAACAGGAGTTTGGAAGAAGTTGATTCCAACCCTCATGGATGACTATGAGGGGTTCAAGACTTCAGTGAAGGAAATAAGTGCAGATGTGGTGGAATAGTAAGAGAACTAAAATCTGAAGTGAAGCATGAAGATGAGACTTCAAATTTTGACTGCTGCAAAAATCTCATGATAAAACGAGATTTTGAATGGATGAAGAGTTGCTTTTTTTGGATGAGCAAAGAAAGATGGGCTTCTTGAGATGGAATCTACTGGTGAAGATTGTTAAATAACACAGGATTTAGAATATTACATAAACTTAATTAATAAAGCAGTGGCAGTGGCAGCGGCAGGATTTCAGCAGATTGACTCCAATTCTGAAGTAAGCTCTACTGTGGGTAAAATATTATCCAATAGTATCACAAGCTACAGAGAAATAGTTCATGAAAGGAAAAGTCAATAGATGAAGCAAACTTCATTTCTGTCTTATGTTAAGAATTGCCACAGCCACCTACTGCAACCTTCAGCAATCTGCACTCTGTCAATTAAGCAACCATCAGCACTGAGGCAAGACCCTCCACCAACAAAAAGATTATGGATCACTGAACGCTCAGATGATGGTTAGGTTCAGCAATAAAATATTTTTAAATTAAAGTATGTACTGTACTTTTTAAAAAGTATGTACTTTTTAAACGACATAATGCTATTGTACACCTAATAGACTATAGTGTAAACGTAACTTTTATATGCACTAGGAGACCAAAAAATTCATTTGACTCACTTCATTGTAGTGATCTGGAATCAAACCTTCACATCTCTGGGGTATGCTCGTACAACTGAGGAGCTACAATGATTTGGCTTTTAAACATTAGCAGCTGATCAATATGAAATCAATTATATATTACCATCTTTAAGTAATTTACATACCAACAGCATTAAGGCAGAAGTGGCATCTAAAAGCTAAAAGCACTATAAACCAGAGGTTCATTTGTGACCAATTTGGCAACAAAGCACAACCTCAACAGGCTATTTATGATCTTCAGTTATCCCATCTGGAGTGAATATTCACATATTTTATAGCAGATATAATAATGTGCTTGACTACTGGGTGCTGGTACAGATCTCAACAGGAATGTTATGCAACATGTATTATGTGAACACTGTTACCTTTCTAAAATCTGAAAAATCCTGAATTCTGAATCACTTTTAATCCAAGGATATAAGTAAATAATTGCTGACCCAACTAAGACATTTCTGCACAGATTCCTTAGCATTTTAGCAGTATTGTTAAAAGGTCTGTTGTTGTTTTTAAATAAATAAATAATTGAATTTATAGTTTAGAACAATGGGAAAGAAATTCCAGTGTCCATTATTAAAGAGTCAGTAGGCAGAATACCTTTGCAAAATACAGACTAGTGGTTAAGAAGTCATTATTCTAAAAGGCACAGCTCATCTTTTTAGATTAGATTATTTCAACTGCTTTCATTTGGTTTTCCCTACCAGATTTCAGTTTTATCTGGTAGCCTTTTTGAAAGGTATTTAAGAATTGAATATCTCAGCACATTTTCTAAAAGGTAAAGGTACATGATCTTAAAAGGCTGAATTCTTTTTTTCCTACTGGATGAAATGAGAACCAAAGTAAATTGCCAAGAATAAAAAAACAAAAGAAATGTTCACACTAATAATGACTGAGACTATTAAACAACCAACAGATTATTTTACATACTATTTCAATGTGCTGAGAAATTACAACTAGCATACATTTCAAAAGATTATCTGTACATTTCTTTTAGTCACTAAAACAATAACAATTTATAAAAGGGAGCCATTTCTACTCTCCAACTGGATTATATAAATTATAATAACTATAGAAAACATTGCCTTTTAATAAAGGTAAGAACTGTATTATGTATCGCTCTCCATTTATGCAATCCGGCTGATTACCCATGTTAAGAGAGTTTGAATACCCATTCCATGCTACATCGTCTTCTCCTACATTCCCCTCTATATTGAGTAGTAGACTGGAAGTTGGGGGCACTAGCCACTAATCTATGCTAATGGGTATGAAATAAATTTATGGTAGGAAACAAAATCACTATCCCATAAGACCTGGAAGTATGACACTAACAAAAGCCAAAAGCTTACTATCACAAAGCTGCAGTGTGTCAATCTGGTGCACCATGCTCACAGGAAATCCTTAAATACTAGCCCACTACTTTTCCATTAAAAAAAAAAACTTCAAAAGTTCATCAATATCTAAAAGATCACATCTAAATTCCCCATCATGGCATTCAAAACCCTCTTTAACATGGTCTCAATTTACCAATCCAAAATGATTTCCAACCTCTCAACAGAAATTATACTAATTAGTGTTCCCTCACTATCCACTAACGATAGTGTCTTCTTTTCCACCTCTGAACCTTTCTTTGTTCATACTACTATATAGTGTGGCATGCCTTCCTCTTCAAATGCTCCTCTGTTGTCCTTCAACTTACAAGCATTTCCTGAGGATCTATTCCCCTGTGGGCCACCACAACTTTCAACTTCTCCATGAATTTTCTTAGAACTGCTTCAGTCCACACAGATTCCTTGTGAACAGCTTGTGCTCCACAATCAAACACTGGCTGAAAATGAACTGAATTCCAATACTGTAGCAGCCTCCTATGTCTCCCATTTAAAAAATCCCTGTCAGAATCTCTCCTGCTAAGATTATAGGACAGGAGAGATTTGAACCTCCTCAGTGAAGACAGCTTATTGTTATTCTCTCTCATTTTAGTCACTCACTTACCAGAACTACAACAACTGGCACTCTGACAGAGGTTGGAGCAACAGCTGGAACATTCCTTAGCAGGAAGATCGGTAGCTGGTGGGAACACAAGAAAACACCAGTACCAATGCTGTAAATGGTATATTTCTCTCCTGCTTAGAATTAAAGCAGCAGTTCATCAGCTACTTTGAGTTGGGACCCAAAAAGGGTATTGGAGGTTAACTACAAGCCTCAGAATTAGAGGGCTCACAATGGCATCTGCGTAGCTGTTAGGATTGGAAATAAAGCCACCATCATGGTGTAAGTGTTCCTCATGCCTTCCTCATAATTTTCTAATATCAAAACTTTCAAGTTCCTACCAATTTCATTACTTTCACCACACACTTGAGGAAAATTCCTTCAACATTTAGATGACTACTTTTAGTGTTATATCTCAACTTCCAAGGTTTTTTTCTGATCCCCAAACCCAGATCTAAAATGATCCCTTGGCCTAAAATCTTTCTTACTGATATTACTTATATGAACTATAATTTGCTCAAATATGCAAACACTGAAACAGGTTAACTAGAGAAATGAGACTGAGAATCTCTCAAAACACAATGATTTTTAAATGACCATATGAAATTCCAATATATTCTTCCTAAAGATTTAGAGGTAGGTTCTTGAAACTTATCAAGGACCCCAATTAAGATAAAAATTCACAGAAAGTCAGAAGTAATAAAGAGCTCTAATGCCCAATGTACTCTGATCCCTTCCTGTTTTTAAAAAACGTTATCTTTAGGCCTTTTTATCAACACAAATTGAGGAGCCCATATTGAAGAGTTAAAGATAACTCCATTTTTGAATTGGGAAACAAATAATGATTAAGAAAAAAGGGCACAAAAAGTTTCTTAGTCGAATCAACACAAGAGACTGAAGAATTAAAATAAGAATGCTATTTCAAAAAGAAAACACTGAATTAAAATCAACATACATTTTATTAATTTTAACATATATAACCAAATGCAATTTTAGAAGTCCAAACAAATTAAGCTTAAAGTTTCCAAACTTTTCCTACTTCTCAAAACTCTATAGGAATTGAGAGTGACACTTACTCATAATTTTTCACAAGTTGATAAAGGCAAAGAAGAATTCCTAGCCAACAAGCACTGTTATCAGACTGAAGATAAAAGCCAATTTTGTCCACAATGGCAGTCCAACGATTTGGATAATCATGTTTGATGATATGATGAATGCATGTAGTAAGCTGTACCCTGAAAAGTAAAAAATAAACAGTAAGGAGGAAGAAATGCCACCTAGATAAAATTTCGCTAACTCACACAAAGAAAATGGCCTTTTAGACAAAACTGACCCAAAACTATCTGTTCCTACTGACTTAAAAGAAACCCAACAAATATTACAAATGCAGCTGACTTTATTTTTATTTTTCATACTTATCAACTGAGTAGTTTCATTAGAATATCAACTATTCTCATTAAAAATTCTGCAAAATCATATAAAAATAACTTTCAAATATCAGAAGTCTAACAATATAAAGTATATGACAGCATTTTATAGTTGTCTTCACCCCCTTTCATCTTATCATATTATTTTTCACAAAAAAGTTTTGGTTTTATAAGTGCAAAATTCAATCGCAGTAAGAAAATAAAATAAAAAGAAATTCTCCTGTAACAACATTTGTTTAACAGTTTTCTGCTACAAAGATAAACAGGTGTGTATACTCTGAAAAGATCCCTTTCATTTCCCCCCCAAAAATCCACAAATTATACACCTGCAACAATGGGTAAGTTTAAAAATACATAAATATATACACATATATATACCTTATGAGCTCAGGAGAGTGGATAATGGCTTCTACAATATTTTCTCTAATACAATGTCGATCTTCTTCTGGAATAGTATACGGGGATATATCCCCTGGTGCTGTTTCCCGATCAGGCCAATACTGTGTTATCATATTTTTCAAATAGATAACACCTAAAATACGATCAATTTGACAAAAAAGTATTTACTGTAAAAGCACTGTGAATATCCCTTATAAGGATCCAGACTTCAATTTATTTCTTTTCAGAACAACCATTATTAGTAAAGCTATCCTTTTAAAACATAAAACACTACATTCTATTATTTTCAAAGTTGATATCAAAATACAAATTTAATATTCAGCTACAGTAATCACCCACAAAGTTATCAAACATACAGCCTAAGAGAAGTCTGCAAATAAGCACACTATGAACAAACTTGTTAAGACTTTTAACATCACATTTATTCATAACACTTTTTATCTTGTTTTCTGTAGGAAAGCTATTTAGGTTAATTTTTACCAAATTGGTTTTCTAAATGACACCTCTGTAGACAAAACCACATACACATACCAATACAGTTTCCAAAATAAGTAACACTGCTGTACGCTGAATGTTTGTGCCCCTCCCCCAAATTAATATTGAAATCCTAACCCTCAAAGTAATGGTACTGGAGGAAGGCCTTTGGTAGGTGTTTGGGTCATGAGGGCTCCACACTCAAGATTTGGATTCAATGCCCTTTTGAGAGAGACCCTGGAAAGCTTCCTCTTCCTCCCCTTTCTCTTGAGAGGTCTTATAAACCAGGAAGTGGGTCCTCATCAGACACGAGACCTGCTGGTGCCTTGATCTTAGACTTAGCTTCCAGAACTGTGAAAAATAAATTTCTGTTGTTTGTAAGCCATCCAGTCTATGATATTGTTATAGCAGCCCAAACTGACTAAGACACACACAAAGGTGGTTATTTTTACCACAGGAAAGTTACAGTACATAAAGACTTGTAGTTTGTAAACCGAAGCATTTCAATCATATTCCATAATCACACCGCTTAGTATTCATGTTATTTTATGGGAGAATTTGCTGTGTTCAAAAATTCTATCACTATTTTCCGTTCGCTATCATATTGTTATCTTGCACATTGCTAGTTAACTCAAACTGAAACTAGATGGCTAACAGTGCTGTTTATCTTGCCCTCTTCCCCCAAATGATGTGTGGGGGGAGACCCTTAATCACAAATGTATAGGATATGTAGTAAAGGGAAATTATTCAACATTAATTAATTCCTAAATTCTGCAAAACACTGGCTTTTCTCTGATTAGTAAATAACTCTTACCTGGATTCCTAAGCCTATTTAAATAAGGATAAGTGATACAACTATGATTTTTATATTCTACACTGCTTTATCTTAGGAATTAAAATACCCCATCTTGTGATATTTCAAAAAAGATTAAGACTACACATTAAAATACCCTTCAAAAAATAGTTTTAAGACAAACTATACCTATAGTAAAAGAACAGTGTCTCAGTATATGGGACTGACATATTTCAGATCAATACTATTACCAGCATTTTGATTCTTTAACTCAAAACAGAATGAAGATCAAAATTAGGACTTAATAGAGCACCCATGTCTTCTGGATACAGCCAGAGTATTTCTTTTGTATCATAATACACAAAGAAATGAGGTATGTATGCATACTCACTTGTACAATTTTGATTTGGTGTTTTAAAAGTTGTTTGGTCTAACAAACACATAAACAAGTGAGAACTAAACTTCAACAATCTCACGATTCACAATCTACTCCATTCAAAATGCTTGAACTCTACCACAAAGATAAAATGAATCTATCTTTCAAAGTCTAGCAGCTGAAACCACCATATACCATACACTACAGAGTATCATTCAATTTTACAAGGATTTAATTTTTTTTCATTAAGGTATCACTGATATACAATCTTATGAAGGTTTCACATGAGCAACTCTGGTTACGACATTCACCCATATTATCAAGTGCCCCACCCCCAACTCATTGCAGTCAGTCTATCAGCATAGTAAGATGCTAAAGAGTCAATACTTGTCTTCTCTGTGAGCCCCCTACATTATGTTTGCTAATCATTACACGCCTTAATCCCTTTCTTCCTCCCTACGCACCCACCCTCCCCACCCTCTTCCCTTTGGTAACCCATTGTCCCTTCTTGGAGTCTGTGATCTGCTGTTGTTTTGTTACAAGGATTTAATTTCTAAAGTAATGATTATATTTTAAAACTTTTGACCAATTTCATAGTTTGGCTGCTTCTGTTTTTGTACATACTAACAAACAACTTTTAGTACAATTTAATTTTGCTAAGACATATAATTAAATATCTAAAACATGTTAAGGTCCCTCCTAAATGCCAAACTTCCAACATCTTAGTAAAAAATTGAGATTTAAATGCAAAGATTCTTATCTAAAAAAAATAACCAAGTGGAAAAATGTTAATTTCACCAGTAAAAGAGAAATGACAGTTAAAATAATCAAAGCAGCCTTTTTCTAAATAACTGGAAAATTTTTAAGATTTAGTGTTAACCATAATCCAGGGAAATCATTGTTATTTTATGGGTACAAAAAGTGTTCCATTATTGTGTTACTTATACACACCAATTAAAAAAAAATCATAAACAAAGTACATTCATTCATTTACTAAGTACCTTCAGTATCTGCAAATAAAGTAACAAGACATTAAAAATGTGAATCCATTATTTTGCATACTAACAGATAATATGAGTAGTGTACCACATTTTCAGACTTTATTTGATATTGAGGGAATTGCTCAATATATTGCTGAAACCAGAAATAAGAAATACAGTATCTCCCAGCCCCCACACCCATCCAAGGCTTCGCTTTCCAGTTTTAGTTACCCATGGTCAAACAGGGTCCAGAAGGAGATAATCCTCTTGACTAATGATCAACGGTCAATAGTAGCCTAATGTCATGTCACAATGCCTCTGTCATTCACCTCACTTCATCTTATTGTGTAGGCATTTTATTACCTCCCATTATCTTAAGAAGGGTAAGTATAGTACAGTAAGATATTTTGAGACAGGGAAAGAAAGCCCACATTCATATCTTTTATTACAGTATATTTTTATAACTGTTCTATTTTATCATTAGTTTATTGTTAATCTCTTACTGTGCTTAATTATAAATTAAACTTCATCACGGGTACATACGTATAGGAAAAAACAGTACAGCATATATAGGGTTCAGCACTATCTGCAGTATCAAGCATCCACTAAGGGTCTTGGGAAGTATCACTGCAGATAAGAGGGGGCTTACTATATTAATTTTTAAATGACTAAAGTAAAAGAGTAAAAGCATAAGCACAAAAGCTGTTGCTAAGATACATACCTCTGCATAAACAAAGAGGTGTATCTTAGATTCATCCATCAGAGAGGGAAACGGAATAGATAGGATCTTTTATAAACCTGATTGATTTCTCTTTCCAACTTCTCTTTTAATTCAACATAATAACACATTCCTTAAAACTCTGCCATCAAATATCAAGGCACTTGCTGTTTGTAGTAAACACGTGAGGGCAAACCAATTTCCAGGGAAGAAAAATCACTGAATGGCCATCCCAAGATACTTCTGCTATTCATTTTAAACAACATAATTTACATACACCCAAGAAAGTAATTCAGAAAACTTGCCTGCCTGTCTCACAGGTAAATCCAGTTGTTCCGACATAGTAATCTGAAGCAGTGTTGAAACAAAATTCAGAGATTTGTGTGCCTACAAACAAAAAAATACGTTTTAAGTTTCCGCAAATAAATATCCTCAGTAGTCTATTCCACTGCTTGGCTGGCATAAAAGGCTCTCTGTTAGTTGGTCTCTGCCTTATTTCCTATCACCTAACTATAATAAGCTCAAAAGAAATTAATAACCTCACTCCTCAAACATTCTGGACGTTTGCATTTGCCGGCACTGCTGCACTTCCCATTTAGCCCAACTTGCATTCTTACCCTACACTGGTGGCAGCAGCTCAACACTATCCTCTCCAATTTCCCCAAATCAGTAATAGCTTCCCCACAAAGACGTTCTGTTCTGTGGCTAGACACAAACTAAATCAGTAAAAATTAATAGCCTAGGGGATGGTTTCCAAGGTGCTAATGTTTTACTTCTTAATGTGGCCATTTATATATGCATTTTCACTGTGTGAAAACTAATCAACTGGACCCTTAAAATCACTTTTCTGTATGCATGTTATATTTCAATAGAAAATTAAAAACCAATAGCTCTGAACATATAGTAAAAGCAGAATATAAACTATACAACCTAATAAACATATTTATGTTTGTACAATGCAACATAAACAGAGAAGAATGACATGTACCAAAAATACTAACATAGTTATCTCTAGGGTGGTGGGATTACAGAGGAGCTGTTCTTTCTGGACCTGGGTCACTTTCATTAACAGTACAAAAAAGTTACTTAATGATTCCTAAATCTGTCATATTTGCTTCTTCTTCTTTTTTAAACTGAATATTGAAGTTAAATCCCTTCTTATATGCTTTCTCAGTTTCATTATCTCTTTCCCAATAACCACCACCTATGTCAACTCCTTTCGGCCCAAGTTTTAGTATTTTCCTGCACATGTTCACATGAGCAACAGTGGTTATTATTTTAGTTTCCTCTTTACAGACCTTTCCTCCAAACATTCTACAAACACATCCTTGAAAATTTCCCTTTGGATATAAAAAATTCTTCCACCTTAGAACCTAGAGATACTTTATTCAGTCACTCCAACAATTATTTTCTTAGGTGTTCTTGGTGCAAGACTCTATGCCAGGACCTGAGAATAAAGGGTTAATCAAGACAACAAGGCTCTATGACCTCTTGGAAACTTAAGAGTTTAGTGAAAGAAAATAAGATAATCAAACAGGCAATTGCAATAAAGTATAATGGGAGAAGTAGAGAATGCTATGGAAGAATCAAAAGGAGAAGTCTCCTAAACCCAGAAGTAATGCTTAAGTTTAAGACCTGAAAAGGAGTAGTTAGGTGGATGAAGGTGAGGTATTTGCCCTTCCCAGTATTCTAAATAGATCTGAATCTGAACAGTTAACTGCTATCACTTTCTCCAAACATCCTTCCACCTACTCAATTCATACACCATTTTTCCTGGTCCTTTCTCAGTGTTTGCTGGTTTCTTATCCTATTTAATCTATAAATGCTAGGAACTGGTGTCACGACTCAGTCATAGGCCATCTTTTCCACTCCCCAGCTGATTTCATCCAACCCATCTTTAATACTACCTACATGTCAAACATGTTATTTCCAGCCCAGATCCCTCTAACAGACCTTATTTAACATGCCTACCTTCATTATTTCACAGGCTTGTCAAATTTATTATGTTCAAAGCATTTTTCCCCCAAAAGCTGTGACTCTATTTCCTTGGGCCCCCTCTCCCAACCATGCTCATCACTATCCTGTTATTTATGTCTGAAACCTGAATGTCATCTTTAATACTTCCCTCTTCATCCCAATTCAATACATGATGCCCTGTCAATTCTATGTCCAAATGTGTGCATAAGTAACAAGTAATATTATCTATTTTCTCCATTTCCATCACCACCAGTCTAATCCAAGTGACTATCATCTCTCTGAACTCCCTGCAACTATTCTCCATTTAGCAGCTAATGATCTTGAAAATTGTACACTAATGCCCCTTAAACAAACCTTTTACCAACTTCCTCTTCTACTTCCCACAGCCTATAAGGCCCTACATTATCTTGCCCCAACCAACTTCTTCAGCCTTATTTATTTATTTTTTTTAGGATTTGTATTTTTTTTATTAAGGTATTATTGATATACTCTTACGAAGGTTTCACATTAAAAAACAATGTGGTTACTACATTTACCCATATTATCAAGTTCCCACCCATACCCCAATGCAGTCACTATTCATCAGTGTAGTAAGATGCCACAGATTCACTATTTGCCTTTTCTGTGCTACACTGTTTTCCCCTTGATCCCCCCACACCATGTGTACTAAACTTAATACCCCTCAATCCCCTTCCCCCACCCTCCCACACCCCTCCCCTTTGGTAACCACTAGTTCCTTCTTGGAGTCTCTGAGTCTGCTGCTATTTTGTTCCTTCAGTTTTGCTTCATTGTTATACTTCACAAATGAGGGAAATCATTTGGCACTTGTCTTTTTCCACCTGGCTTATTTCACTGAGCATAATATCCTCCAGCTCCATCCATGTTGCTGCAAATGGTAGGATTTGTTTCTTTCTTATGGCTGAATAGTATTCCATTGTGTATATGTACCACCTCTTCTTTATCCATTCATCTACTGATGGATACTTAGGTTGCTTCCATATCTTGGCTATTGTAAAAAGTGCTGCAATAAACATAGGGGTGCATATGTCTTTTTGAATCTGAGGAGTTGTATTCTTTGGGTAAGTTCTAAGGAGTGGGATTCCTGGGTCAAATGGTATTTCTATTTTTAGTTTTTTGAGGAACCTCCATATTGCTTTCCACAATGGTTGAAGTAGCTTACATTCCCACCAGCAGTGGAGGAGGGTTCCCCTTTCTCCGCATCCTCACCAGCATTTGTTGTTCTTAGTCTTTTCGATGCTGGCCATCCTTACTGGTGTGAGGTCTTCAGCCTATTTAAAGAAATTTTCTCACCCCTCACTGCCCCACTCTACCAGCCTTCTGTAGGTTCTTTAAACAACATAAGGCCCATTTCAGAATCTTTGCACATGCTATGACTTTCTACCTATAATACTACCCTCTCCAATGATCCACCAGAGTTAATTGGTTCACATACTCAAATTCTTTAAGCCTGAGCTTAAACATTACCTTGAGAAGCCTTTCTTGACTATCACTCAAGCTAAAGGAAGGCTTTCTGTTATTCTCATATAATGTCTGGGTTTTCTTTCATAACATTTATTACACATTTGTAATTATTGTATTTGTAGACTGGCTTTATGTCTGCCTTTCCCATTAATTAGGCTTTAAATTTCACTGAGAACAGGGACTATATTGTTTGCATATCCAGTTCCTCATATGATTTTTAAATGAACTTTACTAAATCAACAAAAGCCTCGGAAGCAGCTGTGACTACACGGGCAATTTAGAGTGAGAAAGGGCATATATATTTAAGGGGTAGACAGATGAGCCCACAAAGAATACTACTAACCAACTATTACTATGGCACTGTTTAGGCCATTTATATTACAAGAGTATGTATCTTACCTCCTGCACGAAAATGTGTACTACTGGAATGGACTGCTAGAATAAATAGTCTTTGGTTATAGGCAATTTAGAGTGAAAAAGGGCATATATATTTAAGGGGTAGACAGATGAACCCACAAAGAATACTACTAACCAACTATTAGTATGGCACTGTTTAGGCCATTTATGTTACAAGAGTATATATCTTACCTCCTGCACCAAAATGAGTACTACTGGAATGGACTGCTAGAATAAATAGTCTTTGGTTATAAATAAAGGTGATGCCACTTCCTACATTTTTAAGTTGATTCAGCAAGTCTTAATCACACACAAAAAATTCGTATAACAAAATCTACCTCACAGGATGGCTGTAGGAATAAATACAGTATGGAAAATATTTTAGCAAATACCAAGACATAACAAATATTCTGTTGATTATATATTCATACACAGCAGAATCTCTTTACTCAGAGTATGTTCTAGAGTTAGGACATAAGCTGAATATTGCCAAATGACTCTTCAGCTCCTTAAAATCACCCATAAAATATAGCATATGTTGTTTAATCCACAGTTAACTATCGAATCTATGGCTAATCTCTTCTGAGGTCCCAATATTGCAGTTTTTCCTTCTGCATTGAGAACGACTGCTTTCTATGACTGGAACGCCAAATGAAGTTGTTGGTTTATGTTTAGGAGTCATGTTAAAGCAACAAAAACCATGACAGCCATCACTGTTTCTGTTGGCTGAACACACAGCTACAAATAAGTTCAAAGTGAGCATATGCCACTCACTGCATCACCCTTAAAAAAAAAGTACTCCATAAATGTTACATTAGCAAAGAATCTTTATCAGTTTCTAACTTCTTTATCAACTTCAAAATATAAAAAATAAACCCAGAAGAATACTTGAAGGAAACCAAGGTAAATATTTTTTATCATCTCGAGGAGAAAACCTAAGCATGACACCAAAGGCTGAAAGCCATAAAGTAGCTTTAGTGTCAGTAGATAAAAAGTAAAACTTTTATATGGCTCCTCCTCAACAGTATAAAGAATGTAAAAACAAAAACAAAAACACAACACTTGGGGAAGAGTTCACCACTCCCTCTACAACAAAAACTAGCAAATATGTGCAGGCAAATTACAAAATTAGTACAAGTGGACAAGACAGTACTACCCCAGAATATATACAATACACCAAAGTGCTGGGTAAGGATGTGAAGAAAATGGAACTCAAAGAGTACTGGTGGATGTATAAAATGGTACAACCATATTGAAAACTGCACTTTCTAACATGTACCTACCTTACAACCTAGCAATTTCACCCTTATATATTGCAAAAGAAATGAATTCTTATGTCTACCGTAATACCTTTTCACTGACAGGTGGATCTAAAAACAAACTGGTATATTCATGTAATACTATACAGTTTAACTTCAAAAAATAAAGCCAACACGTAGAACCAAGTTATGAGTCTCAAAAACATGTTGAGAAAAAAGCCAGACTACCTGGGTACATACCACATGATTCTATTTATATGAAGTTCAAATCTAATCTATAGTTAACAGAAGTCAGAATAATGGTAATCTGAAGGAGGAAAGGTATTGATTGGGAAGAGTATCAAAGGAAAGATCTAAGCCAATGGAAATGTTATACATATCTTGATCTGGATGGTGGTAAAAAATAACTGAGCTGTACATATTTTTGAGCTTTGTATTATACGTAATTAAAAAAAAAGATCAACAAGACTACTTTTACCTGAACATTCACCGCAGTGTTATTCGTAATACACCAAAAGTAGGAACAACCCACATGTCCATCAACAGATGAATGGATAAGCAAAATGTGGCAATATCAGTACATACAATGGAATATTATTCCATTAATACAAAGAATGAAGTACTTTACAAATCATGTAACATATATGAACCTTAAAACATTATGCCATGTGAAGCCAGTCACAAAAGACTATACATTGTATGATTTCATTTATATGAAATATCCAGAACTGGCAAATCTATATAGATATAAAGTAGCTTAGGACTGGGGGCTTGTGGAGAGGAATGGGGAGTGATTGCTCATTGGTGTGGAGTTTCTTCCTGGGGTGATGAAAATGTTCTTCTGGGTTGCATAACTCTCAATATACTAAAAGCCACTGAACTGGATACTTTACGTGGCTGAATTCATTAACGGTATAAAAGAAATCAAAACAGAACTATGAAATAAAAGCATTTATGATTTTATGACTATTATTTTAAGGCGATTTGCTTCAAAAACATAAGTATAAATTTGAAAAGTGCAATTGAGAAAAAAGTGTTACTTTTAGACAGCCAAACTAGACTAAGGGTAATAAGCACAAAAAGATATTTCTGTCAGAGGAAATAACAAAAGAAAACTCAACCTGGAACATCTTTCTACTTGTACCATACAAATTTCCACCCAGCTGAAATCTCTAATGCAATCTTTATCTCCTAAAGAAGGTAACAAATGGATTAAGCATCAAGTACTACACATCAGATTCTTAAGAAAACTGAGACAATATAGATCAGCAATCTCCTGAGGCTGGGATAGGGGATTAACTGTAAACCCAAAAGAGAGTTTACTGGGGTAATGGAAATGTTCTGAAACTATACTATGGTAATGGTTGTACAACTCAAGAAATCTACTAAAAAATCACTGATTTTACTTAAAACAGGTGACTTTTATGGTATGTAAATTATATTTCAATTTAAAGTTTAAAAATGGAAGAAAAAAAACCATGGATCTACAGCTATAAAACAGATCAAATAAAGACATCCATTAACTGTTCAAATTAGGAAAAACCATTCTTCTAAGCACTGGATGATCTCTAACAACTTTCTGACATTCGTGGGCATAGCAAACTACCACATATTTAAAAGAATTTGCATTACATATTAACTATTATTATATTTATTATGATATATTTAGAAGATCTTTGTATTATTATAGTTTTAAAAAACTGAAGTAAAAATGTTACTACATCAGTCTTTATCACAAAAACCCTTAAAATTTGAGTAATTATGGTATTTTTCTCAACAGTTTGGCAAACATTGATACAGGCCTCAGAAGATGCTATAATCTTTTATACAAGTCAAAGTATAAATGTAACTTCTGAATGCTGGTACTAATTATGGGACCATCTTCAAGCTCCTGGCTTCTAGCAGTCAGAGAAGGAACAAAATCAACAGATGGGTCATAAATCATCAAGCAGAGCTAAAACTACTAACACTCAAGTTTAAAAGCTGCTTAACCGTAACACAAAACTACCTTTCTAGACAACTTCTTAGTTTCTCATTATTTGTCATCAACCCAGGTAATTTGACATTCACCCTTAATTCATCTCAGTAAAATTCTTCAATGGCCCAACGCCAACTCCTTTAACTCCCCTTCACTTACTGGTACGTACAGGGTGTCAGGCACTACAGAGATAAAAGATTACTATAAAGTAGATTGGGAGATTAGTTCTAATTGGACTAAGAGGTAACATTTTGAGTTAGACCCTAAAGAACTTAAACCTACAGAGATGGGGAGAAAAGATTTTTGAAAGAAAATGAAGTATGGGTTATGTTAAAGAGAATTATTAGGAGAATCAAAGAGAATTGTGGAAGACAAAAATGAAATAGGTAAATTGTGATCACATCAAGATGTAGTAAGTATGAGCTTTTAAAAAAAGTTTTACACGATCAGGTCTATGCTGTAGGAAGATAAGGTCTTGAAGCAGTATTAAGGATGTAATTCTAGGACAGATAACTATAAACATCACAGGTGAAACACGATTATTACAACAGTTAATAATAGCTGTGAAAAACTTTTACTTCACAGGCAGCTTTCCCTGCTCCTCCCAAAACACCTACCGTTAAAAAAGAAAAAATATATATAACCCACATAAACAAATTTTCCCTGACCCTACTACACTTTTAACCTGCAATCTTATCACCACCCCTTACTAGCACTGCACTCACCAACCCTGTAAGGAGAAATTGCTCTCTCTGAGGTTACTAGCATTTTTAAAGCTTTTTCCCCAAAGCTTTTAACCTCCCTCACTTAGAAATGTCAACAATTCTTTCTTTTCCTAATAGCTTTTAACTTTTTATGAAAGTAATTTATGTTCACTAATAGCAACTTTATGAAATTCATTTAAGAAAAAAAGGAAACTAAATTACAACCGAATCTACTTACTTTAAATTCCTTTCCTTAGCTTCTTCCTACTTTTGTGCCTAATTCTCCTTTTTCCTATGTTTCACAAGTCCCCCAAACAGGTACAGCCAAAAGTGTAGCCCTCCAGCCCACCTCACACCTATGGACCACAGTCCCCCTTCCTCTCAATTAACCTACAGAAGAAAAATCACTTTTCCATTGCTTCTCTTTCCTGAACTTTAGTCCCACATTCCCAATATCCCACCAAACAGTGCCTCCTTGATGTTTACCATCTCCTCAAACCAGACTTTAAATCTTAAGTCATGTTGTCTCCAGTTATCAGTTTCCCCTCTACACCCACATTTTCCAATGTAATCACCTGTTGTCAGTATCTCTTAAAGCTAACTTTTTAAGAGGTAACTTTATTTCACTCCATTGGGATGCAACCAGAGACCTTCAATAGCTACTGCACTTTACACCACTTATAAAGACTGTGACATGAGAGTTTACATAAAATGAATACAACCAAATAATTTCAAAAACCAAGGGATTTCTAAACTTTCTGCTTTACTAAAGAATTTGACAAAGGCAAATGCTGTATCTATTTTACCTACATGAAATATGAAGCACAGTGAGGTTTAAGTCATCATGGTGGTAGAATCAAGAACAGGCTGAAGTTCTCCACTGCGTCCTGCCTTTCATCAAATAAAGGTAATACTTAAGTGCTTTCCAACTAAGGGGTTTTTTTTAATTAATAATTACTTAGTAAACAAATTTAAAAACCCACTTTAAATAGACTCATCATTAATGTGCCACTGACAGAAACAAATTGTAAGTAAAATGATACATGCATCTACTATATCTGAAAAAGAAAACTGTTTTCTTATGAATATTAATATATGATGTTAACTTTCTTTTAGATCTCTAACACGCTGTGTCACTGAATTAACTTCCTAACAGCCAAAGTATCCAGGGACTTTGCCTCTCCCAAATTCAAAACAGTATCTACTTCACCATATTCCTAATTAAGGAATGGTACCTGCTCAGTCTACAGACTACCCTTGCCCTCCAGAAATATACATTATATTCTCATAAATATTTTGCTAAGTTTCTAGACATGCCAAATTGTCCTATAAACAGGCTGTCGTTTTGCATTTTTGAAGACCCAACATTTTCATTAACATTTCTTAAATCCTTTAATAAAATGAAATCAAATTAATCACTTATAAATGAAACATATTATTTACAGTAGTAATAGTAACCACATGTGAAGATCCCTAGAAGTTACTTAGAGTAGTTTATGAATTTAAAAGATAAACACAAAATACCAAAAAGTTCATCAAAGCTAAGTCCACTTACTTTTTCAATGAAGTACGTGAGAAAGCATCTCTGCCTACATAACCGCTTTACAGCATATTAAGCTTAGGAAATGAGGGTTTAAAAGGCTTCTAAGTAAGCCTTCTAATTCCACTTAGGGCATTTTTCTTGGCTGCAAGTATAAGAAAGGAGGGAATATTGAGGCTTGAGAACATATCTGCCTTAACCAAAGTCAGATTTAATACTTTTCTCATCCAAGACTTACACATAACTCTCTTATAGTCATGACCACATGCATTATGAGGAGGTTTGTGGTGACAACGGAGCTTCTAAAAGCAGGAATCATGAATTTCTTTGCATTAGCCACTTAGCTCAGTGCCTAGCACAAAGACATTTGCTATTAAATGAACCAGATTGGAAATGTCATTCAGAATAAATATTTCAAAAAGAAAGTTCTCCTGACATTACATTTATAACTTGAGTTCAAATGTAAGCTTCATGAGAGGCCAGGACTTTGTCTTGTGTACAGTATTGGATCCCCATGATCAAAAATAAAAACAGTATTTGCCACATGATAGATACTCAAAGTTTTTTTCAAGTGCTTAAAAAATAAACAATTATTTGTTGAGTAGCTACCCTCAGCTAATATTGCAGTTAAGAAAAATGAAAAAAAAAATCTTGATCTAAAAATTTTATTCGCAATGGAGATAAATTCAAAGCCAGTGAACTTTTTAGAGTAGAAGAGGTAACAATCATCAAGTTCAAATAAAATTAAAATGTAAGGAGGGACATAAGACTAGAAGTGTTTTGAGTTCACACAGTACCACAGAAAGTCAGAGTAGGAAGAGATGGCATTTTAGGATTGATAGGATTGATGAGATTTATGAAAAGGAAAAGTTTGGGTTTTAGGTGCTAAGAGCTTAACTGGAAGAATGAATGGCATGAATAAAGGTTTGCATACTGAAATGTTTCCACCAAAGAACACTGGCAGCTAAAGCAGGAAGAGAGCAGAGACTGTTGTCTATTATAATAATCTGCCAAAAACCTTCAGAGATGTTTTATCTTTAGATCTTACAAAAAAGAAATAAGTATTTCTGAGAACATGTGTGTGTATACACGTAGAAAAGGACAGTCTTTGTATCCCCAAGAGCAGTCTCTGGAACATAATATACAAAGTTGAATGAATAAATACCAAATGTCACATATTTTAGACTAACTAAACAAATTTTTTAAAAGTGTACTTCTAGATATACGTAAGTCTGCTAGTCTCAAAGGACAGAATTCAAACGAGAAGTGACAGATCCCTGTAACACAAATCTAAAGAGTCAAAGATGAGTATTCTTCACAATTTCTATTATTCAAGTCCTTACTTCTCTTTGCATTCAACAAATATTTACAGACAACCTATAATGTGCCAGGCACTGTGCTTATAATTGTGACCATTTTCATGTTACAATAATGCTATCTACTGGTGATGTCAGTGTCCAAAGAATATGTATCTGTGTTCTTTCTCCATTAGTGCTGGCCATTTTCCACTGAGATGTACAACTACTGAATTAGTAGACTAAGGTGGGAAATAAAATATATAGCATATTGGACTGGCTTATCAACTGGCACTTATGAATAGTTTAAATAATCTGGAGAGAATTTAGCAGGTGCCAAACACTTTCCAAAAATATTTTGCATGCATCATCTCATTCAAACCACTCACACAATGACATACACATTACTACTACTTTCATTTTATGCAAAGAAAATGATGCTTAGCTTTCGTAGATACCCCAGCTAGTACAAAACTCTCCAGCAGTTTACAAAAACAAACAAATGGCCAAGGGGGTTTTCAACTTATATCCAAGACTACTTGTATTTTTTCTAATTAAGGTATCATTGATATACAATCTTACAAAGTTTTCACATGAGCAACACTGCAGTTTCAACTTTCACCCATATTATCAATTCCCTACCCAACCCCACTGCAGTAAATGTCTATCGGCATAGTGCTATAGAGTCATTATTTGTCTTCTCTCTGGACCTACCTATATTGTGAGTGCTAATTATAATGCCCCTTAATTCCCTTCTCCTTCCCTCCCCACCTACCTTCCTCAATCCCTTCCTTTTAGTAACTGCTAGTCCCTTCTTGGAGTCTGTGAATCTGCCGCTATTTTGTTACTTTAGTTTTGCTGTGTTGTTATACTCCACAAATGAGGGAAATCATTTGGTACTTGTCTTTCTCTGACTGGCTTATTTCACTGAGCATAATACCCTCTAGCTCCATCCATGTTGTTGCAAATTGTAGGATTTGTTTTTTTTATGGCTGAATAGTATTCCATTGTGCATATGTACCACATCTTCTTTACCCATTCGTCTACTGATGGACACTTAGATTGCTTCCATATCTTGACTGTTGTAAATAGTGCTGCAATAAACATAGGGGTGCATATGTCTTTTTGAATCAGGGATCTTGTTTTCTTCAGGTAAATTCCTAGGAGTGGAATTACTGGGTCAAACAGTATTTCTATTTTTAGTTTTTTGGGGAACCTCCATATTGCTTTCCACAATAGTTGAACTAATTTACATTCCCACCAACAGTACTAATATTTTTTAATGGTTTTCTCTAGTCTTTGAGGCAAAGCTTGTTACATGAAGATATTTCAACTTGGGACATGATGAATTCCAAAATTATAATGGAGTATCAAAAAAAAAAGGTCAAAATTATAACATACTACACACTAAGTCAGTGCAGAATACTAAGTCAGCTGTATCTTGAAAATACCTGCCAAGGAGTCCTGTGGGTCTCTAACAATCTAATGGAACTTTCTTAATTTTATCTACACGTAAATAAAAAACATATTAATACTATGTTTATAAAAGACATATTAATACCCTAAAAATCCTTGAGGTGGGTGGTGGTGCAACAGAGCTAAAGCCTATACTGTATTCTATTATAACAGGAAGTCAGTAAAGTCTAACACTGAGAAATCAAAGAATTGCAGTAACAAAAGACAAAAATTCATGACCTCATGAAACTCAGTAATTATACTAGGGAGAACAATAAGCAAAATATGTATAATAAATCAGTACTATAGAGAAAATTAAAGAAGTGAAGGGAGATGGAAAATGTGGTAGTCAAGTAACTCCTTAGTGATATAGTGAGAGAATAAGAATGGAAAGGTTATGATAGAGTAAAAGGGGGCCAAAGCAGATGAACAGTTAGATGCAATCACTCTGAGAGGCAGAAGCACTTTTCTTTTGTTTTTAACTATCTGCACTATAATACTTTGATAACATTTACAATTTTCACAGATTTAGCTGAAGACATCCACTCAAATGTCAATGATCTTTTTCTTTTAACTAAACAAACTAAAACAAAGCATCAACTGAATGAGAAATCAAAGAATGACTGGTTCATCCTATCTTATCCAAAGCAAGAAAAGCCGATCAGAAATAAAATGTTACTTCCTCATTCTTACTACAGTCAAGTTTCTTTCAGACTTATTGAAATCTATTTCCTGAATCAAAATTCTGCCACAAAAAGTTAAAGCAAAAAGTATTCATTGGAAGCTCTTCACTGAAATGGAATGAAGATTAGAGATCAGAATATTCTAATTAATAGAAAATTTACCTTAGGAGGATTACTCAAAATTTTAGGTGTAATAATTAAAAGAAATTTGCAAAATGCAAACAACTAATAATCACAGAAATACAGGCCGGATACCAAAATTTTTTTGGCCAAATAGGTAAGCAGTGTTCATTATTCCAGGGTGTTCTAAAATCCTAATAGCAGCTTAACAGTTAAGTTTAAAAATGCTTTGAATACTATTTTGATTATTTATCTTCCAAAAACTAGCTTGTGAAATACCCAGCTCTCTATTACATGTTAGTGCATGTAACTAGATATTCAATACCTGCTTAATAAATGAATTTCAAATTTAAAGGAAGTATTACTTATCCACTTTTTCTACAAAGGAACTTTCAAATAATTTGTAAAATTAAAAATCACATGAAAGTATGTTTAGCCAAAATAATGTGCTCTTACAGCAAGGTCAAGGTAGAAATCACTATGACACAACTTGTAGAGTGTCTATACTTATATATGCGTTAATACTTCATAAAATAATGTTCACCATCACAAAACACAATAAAAAGTGATCTGTAACTTTCTCCACATTTCAGTAATGGTTAAAAGTGGAAAAATGTTTCAATTCACTATTTTATATCCAAAAGAAATCTAAGCTCCTCCCCCACGGTGACTTTGAACTTAAGAGCATCTTAGTTTAATCTAATGATGGTTCATTTATATATAGATACAACTATTTTTTCTCAATTTTACATTTAATATGTCTAAACTCTGTGGGTGGTTTTAAAATATAAGATCTTTGAGGACAGAGATCTCTAAAACAGCATTGTACACTGAAGGTGTTCAATAGGAATACTGCGGCTTCTAGTAAGTCAATATAACTAACGTTTTTTGATGATTTACCTACTAGCTATGAGAAGTATAAAATAAGTGAATTCCTACTTTAAAGAGGGATTTTTTTACATTAAAAAGATGTACACTAAACCTCACTAAAGCTGACAAATTCAGTAGTACAACAAAAGAAAATTAACTGGCACAGGAAGTTAGAGCGGTCCTTTTAAGAACCCTTTCAAATACTCACTAAAATATAAGTCGCAGAACTTTATAAGCAAAGAATGAAACTGAAGGTAGTAAATATACCCACGTAATAAGATTGTTTCTCAAGGAGTGATTCCCCCAAAATATGGGAATATTTAAAACAACCCTCAGCGAGTTGACAGAGCTTTGGCACGTTTCACAGCGCTGACTTACTTTGTTTCACCTGACCATCACAGCAACACTGTGGCCCAATTTTATGAATGGGAAAAACAGCACGAAAAGGTTAGCGACATGCCCAAGGTCAGGCAAGAAATCAGTGGTTCAGCTCTACCTAGAAAGGTGCACTTCACCTGACACTTTCCACTCACTAAATAGCCTGCCTCCCCGACTATAGCATTTTTAGAATAGAAGAGTACTCAGGTTCATTTGGATATCCCGCACTATCCTCGCCCTGCCTAGGAGACGGGGGTTTGTCTCTGAAAGCTTTCGGCCGAAGAAGAGAAAGTTGTGCAGGTCAATGCTCAGCTCACTGAAGTGACAAGCTGACAGGCGCGGCCCCCAACGGACCAGTTCTGCATTCCCAAGAGTCCCTCCAAACCCGGCGCCAGCTAGACTGCTCCCGGAAATGTCTGAAAAACCTCCTAGTGAGTTTCGCCCCCTCCTGGGCGCGATGAACGAGCTGGGAATGAGCCAGAGGGCGGCCGGCCACCCGAGCCAGCCATGTGTCCAGCCCGTCACGCCCGCCTCGCCACAGCCGGTTCCTCATGCCTCGACCGCAGCCAGAGGCCCAGTTCAGGATCCGACCCAAAGGCTGCTTTGGCTGCCACCACCACCCCAGCAGCCTGAAGCGCCCCGGCGTGGCACTAGCCGTCAGGTCCCCGCCCCACCCCTCCAGTTGGACCCCCTCAGCGACGCCGTCCGCGCCTCTGCCCAGGCCCGGAGGGCTCGGCCTGCCACAGTGAGTCCAACCCGCCTGGCGTCCTTACTTCATTGAGCTGGCGCTCCGCGGCCTCACGCAGGGCTGGGTCCATGGTGCCCCGCAGGGCCTCGATAATGGTATTAGGGTCCATCGCTGCGCGCACTCGGTCAAACCCGCGGCTCGGGTGCTACTGGGCCAGAAACAGCGCCGCTCTGCGCACATGGACCTGCCGCGCTCCGCAGCGGCAACCGGCGCGAAAGGAAAGAGAAGCGCCAAGGTCCCGGATAGAACCTCTTTGCCTCGGCTTGGAGGCGGGAGATGCTCCAGCCACTTCCTGTCGGCGCGCCCGCGGAGCACCTTGGGAAATGTAGTCGGCCTGTGAGGTCCACTGCGCACGTGGCTGACTGTAGCCCCTACTATTGAAAAAGTCCTGCTATTGAAAAAGGCAGTATGTCCAGACTCCACAGAAAGAAAATTAAAACCATCACAAGGATTGCACTTGATAATATGGCGACGATAGGTGGATCTGATGAAATGCATTGCTAGTTGCTATGTAACTAAAGAAACCTTTTGAAAACAAATTTGAGGTGTTTCTAGATACTGACCCAAGTAATCCCATTTACAAGACTTTCCTAAAGATAACACAAATGATTGAATGAGCTTTATGTGTGAAAGGTATTTATCAAATTACATATTTATAATATGTAATAATTACCATTTACCACATGGTAAAATTATGGCTTTATACCGAATATCCAAATTTTGGCAGGAACTTATAAATGCAGAATAAAATAAAAACATAATCCCTATTAAAACCCATCTTCTTTAAAACAGTTAAAAGACTTTCAGAAAGATTAAATAATCTGCCCAAGGTCACTTAGATATTCACAAGACATTCACCTAGGATTTGAAACTCAGGCCGTTTCTGTTTTCACAGTTTTCATTTTCTCCTCTGAATCATTGTGCCTCTCAAAAGAAATGTAGAACAACATCGGAATGGTTAAATAAATTACAAAAATCAAAGTAAATTTTTCACAGCCATTACAAATTACAAATATTATATACCTTGTAACAAAACAAAACATTTATGTTAGGATATAGACATAGACTGGCAAACAAGGCTGGCAAGTAAAAGTAACTGATATATAATAAAGTGAGATTTTGAGTAATATCCTTTCATACCTTTGTGTGCTCAATAAATAAATGTGTGAATATTAAAGGAAAAACTGCTCTGTTAGTAGACATGAATAGGTAACTTAATTCACCCTTCCATCCCACTTCCCAGTGCCATAGCCAATATAGATATCTATAACTCCTTGGACAAGGTTAGTCTGAAGAATTCAGGAAAAGTAGAAAACACAAGGTTTCAGAGCTGATTTTAAACTGGGATGGGATTAGACAAAAATCAAGAAGAGATAAAGAACAATGCAAGGGTGATGTGTTTAATTGATCTTACAAACAATGGTTTTATTGTTCAAACAGAAAAAAAAAACCATGTCTGGCTGCAGGGTAAGAAAGAGAGCTCAAGGAATGACAATAATAGCTAGAAGATAAGGGAATGGAAAGAATTAATCTTCCCTTTATATCCCTCCATTGGAGACTTCTCTGAGTGAACACTAATGACAAAGGCATTTTAAGGCCCAGACTGAGCCTGACTGGATTTTGTCAGGATATCCCGTAATAACTGAAACCCACATTCTGTAATTCTTATTAGGCCTTTTTCAGATATCCAAGACATTAAAAACAAAATTTTTCATGAAATTTAGTTTTTTCGGAAAGGCATTCATATTTATAACTAGGTAGAATTCATTTTTTAATCTTGGTTAGATTTTTGTTCTAAACTATTCAAAGTGTAGGGTGTAACAGGGAGAGTACTGGGAAGATGGCAGCGTGAGCAGGGCTGCGGAAATCTCCTCCCAAAACCATATATATCCATGAAAATACAGCAAATACAACTATTCCTAAAAGAGAGACCAGAAGATATAGGACAGCGCAAAACCTGCATCTGCACCTGAGAGGACTTGGCACCCCATGAGGCGGAGCTACAAAGGGTCCAGTGGAGATGCACGGCCACGGCTGCGGAATAGTGGAGCAGCAGTGCCACCTACAGCATCCTTAAAGAATCTACTCCTGTCTTAAAGAGCCCAGCTGACATACGGGGCACCTACCAGCCACCACTTCTACCGCCATGAAAAGAAAGAGGAATATGGTACAGACCAAGCTCACCCAGACCCAGACAAAACCAGAGAGGGAGACTGAAGGGATGGAAATGCAAAATGTTCCTGAAAAAGAATACAGAATAAAAGTCATAACTATGCTGACGGATCTACAGAGAAATATGCAAGAGCTGAGGGAGAAAGTGAGGGAAGTCAAAAAGACAAAGCAGAAATGAGACAAGCCATTGACAGGCTTAGCAGCAGACTGGACGAGATGCAAGAGACTGTTAATGAAATAGAAATCAGAGAACAGGAATACAGAGCAGCTGAGGCAGAGAGAGATAAAAGGATCTCTAGAAACGAAAGAATAGTAAGAGAACTGTGTGACCAATCCAAACAGAACAATATTTGCATTATAGGAGTACCAGAGGAAGAAGAGAGAGAAAAAGGGATAGAAAGTGTCTTTGAAGAAATAATTGCTGAAAACTTCCCGTGCTAGGGAAGGAAATAGTTTCACAGTCCACGGAAGCCCACAGATCTCCCAACACAAGTGACCCAAGGAAGACAACACAAAGACACATAATAATTAAAATGGCAAAGATCAAAGATAAGGACAGAGTATTAAAAGCAGCTAGAGAGAGAAAAAAGATCACCTACAAAGGAAGACCCAACAGACTATCATCAGACTTGACAACAGAAACCTTACAGGCCAGAAGAGAATGGCATGATATATTTAATGTAATGAAACAGAGGGCCTCGAAACAAGAATATTGTATTCAGCACGATTATCATTTAAATATGATGGAGGGATTAAACAATTTCCAGACAAGTGAAACCTGAGAGAATTTGCCTCCCATAAACAACCTCTACAGGACATCTTAAAGGAATTGCTCTAGAGGGAAGCACTCCTGAGGCTAAAAAGATGTCACCAGAGAAAATAAAATCATAGCAAAGAAAGCAGACCATCCAAAAATTAACTAAAGGCAAAGAATAAAACACCTAGTATATAAAGAATGGAGGAGGAAGAATAAGAAGGGAGAGAAATAAAGAAACATCAGACGGTGTTTACAATAATTTAACAAGAAAGTTAAGTTAGATTGTTAGATAGTAAAGAGGCAACCCTTGAACCTTTGGTAACCACGAATCTAAAGCCAGCAATGGCAATAAGTACATATTTATCGATAATCACCCTAAATGTAAATGGACTGAATGCACCAATCAAAACACACAGAGTTACTGAATGGATAAAAAAGTAAGATCCATCTACATGCTGCCTACAAGAAACTCACCTCAAACCCAAAGATATACACAGACTAAAAGTAAAGGGATGGAAAATATATTTCATGCAAACAACAAGGAGAAAAAAGCAGGTGTTGCAGTACTTCTATCAGACAAAATAGACTTCAAAACGAAGAAACTAGCAAGAGATAAAGAAGGACATTACATAATGATAAAGGGGTCAATCCAACAAGAGGATATAACCATTATAAGTATATATGCACCCAACACGGGAGCGCCGGCATATATGAAACAAATACTAACAGAATTAAAGGAGGAAATAGACAGCAATGCATTCATTTTAGGTGACTTCAACACACCACTCACTCCAAAGGACAGATCAACCAGAGAGAAAATAAGTAAAGACAGAGAGGCACTGAACAACACACTAGAACAGATGGACCTAACAGACATCTACAGAACTCTACACCCAAAAGCCACAGGATACACATTCTTCTCAAGTGCACATGGAACATTTTCCAGAATAGACCACATACTAGGCCACAAAAAGAACCTCAGTAAATTAAAAAATATTGAAATTCTAGCAACCAACTTCTCAGATCACAGAGATATAAAACTAGAAATAAATTTTAGAAAGGAATCAAAAAGGCTCACAAATACATGGAGACTTAACAACATTCTCCTAATTAATCAATGGGTTAACAACCAAATCAAAACAGAAATCAAAGAATATATGGAGACTAATGACAACAACAACACAAAGCCACAACTTCTGTGGGACGCAGCAAAGGCAGTTCTAAGAGGAAAGTATATGGCAATCCAGGCCTATTTAAAGAAGGAAGAACATTCCCAAATGAATAGTCTAAAGACACAATTACTGAAATTGGAAAAAGAAGAACAAATGAGACCCAAATTCACCAGAAGGGGGGACATAATAAAGATCAGAGAAGAAATAAATAAAAATTGAGAAGAAAAAAACAATAGAAAATATCAATGAAACCAAGAGCTGTTTCTTTGAAAAAATAAACAAAATAGATAAAGCCCTAGCCAGACTTATTAAGAGAAAAAGAGAATCTACACACATAAACAGAATCAGAAATGAGAGAGGAAAAATAACGACAGACCCCACAAAAATACAAAGAATTATAAGAGAATATTATGAGAATCTATATGCTACAAGCTGGAAAACCTAGAAAAAATAGACAACTTCTTAGAAAAATACAACCTTCCAAAACTGACCAAACAAGAAAGAGAAAAACTAAACAGACCAATCACCAGCAACAAAATTGAAGCAGTAATCAAAAAAGTACCCAAGAACAAAATCCCCGGACCAGATGGATTCACCTTTGAATTCTACCAGACATAAAGAGAAGACATAACACCCATTCTCCTTCAAGTTTTCCAAACAATAGAAGAGGAGGGAATACTTCCAAACTCATTCTATGAAGCCAGCATCACTCTAATACCAAAACCGGGCAAAGACCTCACCAAAAAAGAAAATTACAGACCAATATTCCTGATGAACGTAGATGCAAAAATACTCAACAAAATATTAGCAAACCAAGTTCAAAAATACATCAAGAGGATCATACACCATGATCAAGTGGGATTCATCCCAGGGATGCAAGGATGTTACAGCATTTGAAAATCCATCAACATCATCCACCACATCAACAGAAAGAACAAAAACCACACGATCATCTCCGTAGATGCTGAAAAAGCATATGACAAAATTCAGCATCCATTCCTGATTAAAACTCTCAACAAAATGGGTATATATGGCAAGTACCTCAACATCATAAAGGCTATATATGACAAACCCACAGCTAACATCATACTTAACAGCGAGAAGCTGAAAGCTTTTCATCTAAGATCGGGAACAAGACAGGGATGCCCACTCTCTCCACTGTTATTCAACATAGTACTGGAGGTCCTAGCCACGGCAATCAGACAAAACAAAGACATACAAGGCATCCAGATTGGTAAAGAAGAAGTCAAATTGTCACTATTTGCAGATGACATGATACTGTACATAAAAAACCCTAAAGACTCCACTCCAAAACTACTAGAACTAATATCTGAATTCAGCAAAGTTGCAGGATACAAAATTAACACACAGAAATCTGCTGCTTTCCTATACACTAATGATGAACTAACAGAAAGAGAAATGAGAAAAACAATTCCATTCACAATTGCATCAAAAAGAATAAAATACCTAGGAATAAACCTAACAAAGGAAGTGAAAGACCTATAATCTGAAAACTACAAGACACTCCTAAGAGAAATTAAAGAAGACACTAACAAATGGAAATTTATCCAATGCTCTTGGCTAGGTAGAATAAATATTGTCAAAATGGCTATACTACCTAAAGAAATCTACAGATTCAATGCGACCTCTATCAAAATACCAACAGCTTTCTTCAATGAACTAGAACAAATAATTCTAAAATTCATATGGAACCACAAAGGACCCCAAATAGCCAAAGCAATCCTGAGAAGGAGGAATAAAACAGGGGGAATTACGCTCCCTGACTTCCAGCTCTACTACAAAGCCACAGTAATCAAGACAATTTGGTATTGGCACCAAAACAGACCCACAGACCAGTGGAACAGAATAGAAAATCCAAACATTAACCCAAACATATACAGTCAATTAATATTTGATAAAGGAGCCTTGGATATACCATGGGGAGGTGACAGCCTCTTCAGCAGCTGGTGTTGACAAAACTGGACAGCTACATGTAAGAGAATGAAACTGGACTACTGTCTAACCCCATACACAAAAGTCAACTCAAAATGGATCAAAGACCTGAATGTAAGTCATGAAACCATAAAGCTCTTAGAAAAAAAACATAGGCAAAAATCTCATGGACATAAACATGAGCGACTTCTTTATGACCATATCTCCCCGGGCAAGGGAAACAAAAGCAAAAATGAACAAGTGGGACTATATCAAGCTGAAAAGCTTCTGTACAGCAAAGGACACCATCAGTAGAACAAAAAGACATCCTACAGTATGGGAGAATACATTCATAAATGGAGTATCTGATAAGGGGTTGACATCCAAAGTATATAAAGAACTCACACACCTCAACAAACATAAAGTAAATAATCCAGTTAAGAAATGGGCATAGAACATGAATAGACACTTCCCCAAAGAAGAAACTCAGATGGCCAACGGGCACATGAAAAGATGCTCCACATCGCTAATCATCAGAGAAATGCAGATTAAAACCACAATGAGATATCACCTCACACCAGTGAGGATGGCCAACATTCAAAACACAAACAACAAATGTTGGCGAGGATGTGGAGAAAAGGGAACCCTCCTGCACTGCTGGTGGGACTGCAAATTAGTTCAACCATTGTGGAAAGCGGTATGGAGGTTCCTCAAAAAGCTCAAAATAGAAATACCATTTGACCCAGGAATTCCACTCCTAGGAATTGTACCCAAAAATGCAGCAGCCCAGTTTGAAAAAGTCATATTCACTCCTAGGTTTTATTGCAGCACAATTGACAATAGCCAAGAAATGGAAGCAACCTAAGTGTCCATCAGTAGATGAATGGATAAAGAAGAGGTGGCACATATACACAATGGAATATTATTCAGCCATAAGAAGAAAACAAATCCTACCATTTGCAACAACATGGATGGAGCTAGAGGGTATTATGCTCAGTGAAATAAGCCAAGCCGAAAAAGACAAGTATCAAATGATTTCACTCAGATGTGGAGTATAAGAACAAAGAAAAAAACTGAAGGAACAAAACAGCAGCAGACTCACAGAACCCAAGAACGGACTAATAGTTACCAAAGGGAAAGGGACTGGGGAAGATGGGTGGGAAGGGAGGGATAAGAGGGAAAAGGGGGCATTATGATTGCAGATGTAATGTTGGGGGGGCATGGGGAGGGCTGTACAACTCAGAGAAGACAAGTAGTGACTCTATAGCATCTCACTACGCTGATGGACAGTGACTGTAATGGGGTTGGTGGGGGGGACCTGATGAAGGGGGTAGTTTAATCACCATAATACTGCACATGTAATTGTAGATTAATGATACCAAAATAAAGTATTAAAAAATAGGGAAATGAACAAACTAAACAAACAAACAAAAATGTAGGGGGTAACAAAAGACAAGGAAACTAAGAAAAAAAAAGCTATTGATTAAGTTCTGAGGCATGTACATGTTGTGCTGCCTTGGGTAACTTATCTCACTGGCCCTCATTTTTTGTTTCCATCTGTAAAACGAATAAATAATACTATCCCAGGCACCCAAAAGTATTGAGAATCAGTCTGAAAGAGTGTCTCTCCGCGACCCTCCCTACCCTGAAATAACTCAGGGAGGCATTAACCAACGCAAGAGGTTTTAATGGCTGAAAGAGAAATTGGCTGTCTCTAGGCAGAGAGCAGCATCTTGTGGCTGAGGAAGCGTGTTTTTAAGGAGTAGGTGTAGGGTGTGTTCTGCTTTGGGACGTTGGTGATTGGATCTTAAGGGAGTGGTATGATAACCTGGATGTTGGTGATTGGATCTTAATGGGTGGTGTGACCATCTGGCCATTGGTGATTGGATCTTAAGGGGTGGTGCAGTCTTAGGGCGCCAGAATTTGCCTTCATTCCCATCCTTTTCTTTTCTTAATAGGGCCTCTGGGGAACTGGGCGTAGAATCTCATTCTCTAGCTACTTCCTGCTGGAAGGCAGCGCATATTCTGGCATTGGCGAGGCCATTGCTGTAGAGTTGAAAGGGCGGGCATCTTGAGATGATTTGTGATGTCATCATGGCTGGTTTCGTTATTCTTTGTGAGAAGGCTTTAATAGTCCTGGAGGAGTAAGTGGTTGACAGTATGGTTAGAAATTTCTGAAATTTGATTTTGAATGAATTTTTGGAATAGGTTAATGAAGCAGGGAAGGAAAAGGAGAATAATAATAATAAAGGTAATAGGGGCTAGGAGGGGCAGGAGCCAATTGAAGGGGTCAGGGAACGGATTGTTAGGGGAGTTTTCTAGAAGTTTGGAGGCTTGTTTGCGGAGATGTTTTGTGCCATCCCGGACTAGACAGGATTTGTTGGTGTAGAAGCAGCATTGTTCTTGGAGTAGGGCACATATGCTGTCTTGCGCAGCTGTAAGGAGGTCTAGACCTCTGCGGTTCTGGAGAACAACTGAGGCTAGTGAGTCTGCCTGATCTTGTACGTGTTTTAATTGGTTAGAGGCTTCTTTCAGCCCTTTTGCGAGTTCCCTTGATAGTTTAGCGAGTTCTGCAAGGGATATTCCTAGAGCTCCAATTCCTGTTCCGGTACCCATTATTATTCCTAGGGTAGCAATTAGGAGAACTAATTGTACAGGATGGTGTGCTCTTACATGGGTTATAGGGGAGACAGGAATGGGTAGGTCAGGTGTGGCTAAGGAAAGGGTGGGAGTAAGCAGACTTAACGTACAAGTCCCAGTTCAGTTGGTTGCCAGGCAGACATATATCTCCACATACCCAAAAGATGCCTCTTTCTAAGGATAGACATCCTGTGAGGTCAAAGCGGGATAAGAGTAGGAGATCTGGGGGTGATATGGGGAGTAAATATTGGACTGCCTGAAATTTATGCCATATTTGAAAAGAGAAGCTTAATGTTGTAACTGTTAAAGGGGCTAGAGGTGAGGCTGTTTGTATCTTGGCTGGACTTTCTTGGCTGAGAGCTGCATATTTTTGGTTTAATAAGATTCTACCTTCAGGTATATCGAGTTGTTTGCATTCTTGGTTTCCCTATGGGCTAGGGGAGTGTCCTTTAAGAGGTCTTTTCCTCTGTCTTGGCAATATTGGGATGTGGTGCCATTTAGACTGCCTTGGAAAGAATGGTATCCAGGGACCCTTAAGAGAGCTCTCAGATGGTTAGTACTGTGGTGATTTGATGGTGGAAGGAGTTGGAGGGTGTGTTTGCAGAGGGAAGGATCTAGAGAGCCTACTGGAATATAGTGGTCTTGTTGGGCTCAAGAAATGCATAAGGGGGCAGGATGGGTCATATGAAGTTTACTTTGGGATGGGCTGATATGGCTCGTTGGGGAAGTTGATGGGCTTTCAAAGTTTGTCTAATGCTTTTTAGTGCTCCTGGTAGTCTGATGTCAGATCCCTCAGCTAGGGCTGTGCCTCTGGGGTTAGTTGTTTCAGTGAAGTGAAGTCCTGCTGAGGTATTGATCCAGGCTGTTAAGGGAGCAGGGGTTGCTGAGTCTGCTAACTGAGAAAGGTGAAGACAGACCCAGCAAGGGGGTTGGATAGTTTCATTAAAGGTTTGGATGATTTGGGCTGTGTGAAAGATTGTTTGATTGAGGTATGTGGGAAGGGTTTGAGCCATAGGGTTAAAAGTTGAGTGAGTAAGTGTTATTAAAAGAATAAGCCTTGAAGTAAGATAATGCATGAGGAAAAGGTAGTGATTTTGTTTGGGGAGAAGTCTGAAAGGGTTCCCTGCAGCCATAAATCTTGAATTGTTATATGTAAGGGGGTAGAGGGTAAGTATTGGGGAAGTTCTTCTAATAAGATGACTAGGAAATGAGCAAAGTTGTGCAAGTTTGGGCTCATAGGAAATGAGTAAAATTATGTAGGTGTTGTACTTATCCTTTTGTATCTTTGGGGGTGTGGTGTTCAGGGATGACCAGAAGAGATGTAGACCAAGATGAAAACCAGATTCTGAGAGGTCCTGTTTGGGTTGTAGAGTAGCTTACTGGAGGATTTGTAGTCTGTGGAGTTGAAGGTGTAAGTGGTCCCATTGGGATGGAGGAGTAGGAATCTGTGGGAGATTCAGAGGAAGGGGGAGAGGATGAGATAAAGTGTTTTATATGGGAGTTGTGGATCCAGTGAGGAAATTTTGTAAGTTTGACTGCAGTAGGAGTGGATAGGACCATTTGATAGGGTCCCTGCCATTTGGGAGTTAGGGGTGATGGTACCTGGGAAAAGAGAGGAGGACTGAATCTCCAGTTGATAAAAAGTAGGAGAGGGAGGGTCGTGAGGTTTTGGTGTGTAAAGGTCAGTATGGGACCATAGTAGAGAGTGGATGTGTTGGAGTAGTGGCGTTATAAGATGAGAAGGAAGAGTGGAGGGCTCAAAGTTAAGACCTGGTGGAAGCATAGGGCAGCCATACATGAGCTCGAAAGGAGAAAGTGAGGTGGGTTTTTTTGGGTAGAGCCCAGAGTCGGAGCAGGGCTAAAGGGAGAAGCTTTGCTCAGTCAAGATGGAGTTCTATGGCTAGTTTGGTAAGGATGGACTTAAGAGTTTGGTTGGTTCTCTCCACCTTACCTGAGGATTGTGGGTGATATGGGATATGGAAATGCCAGGGGATATTAAGAGCTTTAGCAGTTGTCTGGGAAACTTGGGAGATAAATTCAGGGCCATTGTCTGATTGTAAGGAAGTAGGTATTCCAAAATGAGGGATGATCTCTGATAACAAAATGGTGGAAACCGTCTGAGCTCATTTGTTAGCTGTAGGGAAGGCTTCAACCTAACCTGAAAATGTGTCTACCAGTACTAGAAGGTATCAGTAGCATTTTACTAAGGGCATATGAGTGAAGTTGAGCTGCCAGTCTGTCCCAGGAATGAATCCCCATGCTTGATGAGTGGGAAAGGAGGGAGGTCGATAAGGTGAATTAGGATTGACTTTTTGGCAGATCTCCCATGAGGTGGGAAGTGTTTTCAGAAAGGCAATGTCTGAAGAGTAGAGGTAGGTGGGTTTTAAGAAAGTGTTGTAAAGATTGGAGATTAGGATGAAATAGGTTATGTAAATAGGAGAGTATGGCCTTAGTAGAAGGTGATTTGGAGTCTATGGGAGAAGGGTTATTAGACATGGAAGTGAGTGTGCCCATCATAGAAGTCATTGCTGCCCATTTGGCTGCTTTGTCTGCTCTGTTATTTCCCTGAGTGATAGAAGATTGATCTGATTGATGAGAGTGGCAGTGTACTAGGCCTATGGCAGTTGGTAGGTATGAGGCCTCTATTAGTTGTATGATGTAGTTGGCATTGGTAATGGAGCTGCCCTTGGTATTGAGTCCCCTTTCTTTCCAGATTGCTGCATGGGAGAGTAAGATATAGAAGGCATACTTGGAATCAGTGTAGATAGTAAGTGAAGATCCCTGTGCTAAGGTAAAGGCACGGGTGAAGGCAATTAATTCTGCCTGTTGGTTTGTGGTGTTAGGGGGAAGGGGCTTTGCCTCAATAGTTTGATCAAGGGGGACAATGGCATAACTGGCTCGGTGGATGCCCTCATGGATAAAAGAACTACCATCAGTGAACTAAGTATGTGTGGCCTGAGGGAGAGCTCCCTCCTGGATATGAGAAGGACAGGGTAGTAACTCATCTAGGATTTGTAGGCAGCTATGAGAATCAGGGGAAGATTTTATTTTTCCCGTGATTTGGTAGGAAATGGGAGAAGAGTAGGAGGATTGAGGGGAGGGCAGACTTCAAATTTGATGGAAGTATCCTCCATCAGAGCGACTTGAAGTGACAGAATCCTACAAGGGGGAAGAGTTTGTAAGTCCTTGTAGGTGAGAAGTTCAAAAAGATGATGAGGGGAAAGAACAGTGGTGGGTGATCCAAAAGTGAGCTTCTTTGATTCTTGGATGAGGATGGTGGCTGCAGCCAGAGTCTGCAGACAGGGGGCCCATGCCCAAATGGTGGGGTCCAGCCGTTTTGAAAGATAGGCAATGGGGGCAAAGGAGGGCCCTAATCTGTGGCCTAGGACTCCCAGAACAAACCCTTGATTTTCTGAGATGAACAGGAAGAAGGGGCGTGTGAGATCAGGGAGATGGAGAGCAGGGGCTTGTGAAGGAGCTGCTTGAAGTTTATGAAAGGGCTTGGTTATGGGTGTTAGGAGAGGTTCTGAATTGGATCCTTGGGATGCTGGGTGGAGGGGAGTGGCTAGGAGGGATAAATTGGGAATCCATAAGCAGAGGAATCCAGCGAGTCCTAGAAAGGAGAGGATTTCATCTTTTGAACGGGTATGTTTTGAATGAGTTTATTTCTGTCTAAGGTAATGGGTTTATGGCTGGGGGTAAGTAGAACTCCTAAGTAAGCCACTTTAGAGGTAGAAAGTTGGACTTTGGAAGGCGAGACCCAATACCCTGTTTCAAGAGAAAGTTGAAAAGGAGAATAGTATTTTGCTGAGAGGTTTGTAAGGGGGGGCTGCAAAGAGAAGATCATCAACATATTGAAGGAGAGTAGAGCCTGAGAGAGTGAGGGACTTGAGGTCTTGTGCCAAGGCTTATCCAAAGAGGTGGGGACTATCCTTGAAGCCTTGAGGAAGGACTGTCCAGGTTAACTGAGTGGAGGTTTGGGTTATGGGATCAGGCCATGTAAAGGCAAAAAGATCTTGGGAGTTGGGATGGAGGAGGATCATGAAAAATGCATCTTTGAGGTCGAGGACGGAGAATTGAGTAGAAGAGGTGGGGATAGTGGATAATAAAGTGTAGGGATTAGGGACTACTGGATAGATTGGAATAACAGCTGCATTGATAACCCTTAAATCCTGAACTAGCCTATAAGAGCCATTAGAGTTTTTTGACAGCCAGTATCGGGGTGTTGTATGGGGAATTGGCCGGTCTCAAAAGGCCTTTTCATAGGAGTTCCTGGATGATGGGTTGTAAACCCAATAAGCTTTTGAGAGGTGAGGGGTATTGAGTTTGTGAGGGGAAGGAGGTAGGGTCTTTGAGTTTAATGGTCACGGGTAGGCAGGTGGTGATGGAGGAGGTAGAGGTATCCCAGACTATGGGGTTTACTTGGCAAGGGGGTAAGGGAAAAGGGGATGGAGGTGGGTCTGGGATAGTTTGGAGAGCAAGTAGAAAAAGGATCAAAGGTGAGTTGGGGTTGAGGCATGGGCTAAGGGTAAAGGTGATGGAGGCCCCTAGCTCAGACAATAGTTCCCTTCCCTTAAGGGGAACTGGACAATGAGGAATTACTAAAAAAGAATGAGAGAGAGCAATGCCCTTAAGGAGGCAGTGAAGCATGAGAGTTTGTAAAGGCTGATAGGGTATGCCCTCTACCCCAACTGTAGAGGACTGTGAAAGGGAGGTGGGTCCCCAGAACTCCTTCAGGACTGAGTAAGTAGCTCCAGTGTCTAATAGGAAGGAGATGGGCTTGCCCGCTACCACAGTGATCACCCTGGGCTCCCTCAAAGTGATGTTAGTAGCCAGGTGTAGGAGTCCTGGGCCCCCTCAGTCATTGGTGGCCAGACCTAGAAGGTCTATAGGTGGGTTGTTAGAGCTGGATGGCCTGGCACCTCTCGGTGTGTGAGGACAGTCAACAGCCCAATGTCCCTCCTGATGGCATTTAGGACATGGACCTGGGGGCTTCCGGGGATTTGGGCAAGCTCTAGCCCAATGTCCTGATAGGCCACATTTAAAACATGGACCAGGAGGTCCTCCTCGTTGTTACCTGGGGTTACCCGGGTACCAGTGTTTGAAGCAGGCTGGAAGGCCTTAGCCATCATTTGGTATTTTTGTTTATGGGCTTTATCATCTCTTCCATTGTACACCTTGAAGGCTACTGCCAGGACTTCTGCCTGGGGAGTCAAGGGTCCCTTCTCCAGGCATTTAAGTTTAGCCTTTATGTTGGGGAAGCTCTGGGAGAAAAAGTAAGTCATAAGTAGTTGTCTCCCATCATCTGGGGTCTCAGGGTCTAAATTAGTATACTGTAGAAGGGCTTTAGTAAGATGGTCTAGGAACATGGAGGGATTTTCATTTTTATCTTGGATAATTTCTTGGAGTTTCTCATAATTGATAGCTTTATTGGCTGACCTCTTGAGACCCACTATGAGACAAGTGATAAATTGATCTCGGCTAATGACTCCCCCGGGGATGTTGTAATCCCAATTGTGGTCTCAATCGGGAACTGCCTCAGCACCGATAGGGTGAGCAGGTGTGGTTTGGTGGACTTCATCAGCATAAGTTTTAGCCTGTTCCCAGACTCTACTGTGCTCCTTGGGTAGAAGGGTATTGGAGAGGATCATGTGTACATCATGAAAGGTTAGATCATACAATTGAGTTAGGTACGGGAACTCCTTTATATAAGTGGCTGGGTTGGAGGTGAAGGAGCCTAATCTCTTTTCTATTTGAGACAGGTGAGAGAGGGAGAAAGGGATATGGACCCTAACACACCTTCTGTGCCTGCTACTTCTTGTAGTGGGGCCATGACTTGGGTATGAGAGCAAGTAACTGGGGGACTTGGTAGGGGATCTCGGGATGGAAGGGGAACTGGTTGTGGTTGAGGAGGTGGAGTTGCTATGCTGCTGCTGACAGGAGCTTCTGGTGGGAGAGCTGGGTGGGGTTGAGGAGGAGGAGGCTCTGCAGTCCGCAGCAGTACTGGGAAGACCAGGTGGTTGAGGAGGAGGAGGAGGTGCTATAGGGATTTGGGGTCGGTAGGGTGAGGGGTCGTCAGTGGGGTCAAAGTCAGAGGATGTAGTGGGATCTGGTTTGTTGAAGGGTGAAGACTTTAGAGCAAGTAGAAGGTGTTTAGGATTTCAGGGGAGACAGAGAGGGCTTGGTTCGGAGGTAGGAGAAAGCCTGGACATAAGGAGTCTCTTTCCACCTGCCCATGTGCTCACAGAAGTTATATACATCTTGGAGAATATTAGGATCTAAAGAGCCATTGGGTGGCCACTTGGATTGATTATTTAGGGAATATTGTGGCCAGACCTCATTACAGTGACGGATAAGTTTGAAAGGTTTGAGGTCAGGAGTAAGGCGGAGGGGTTTGAGATTATCGAGTAAACATCCCAATGGCAAGTCCACGGGAATGGAAGGGCCAGTTCCCATGGTGAGAATGAGACCACTCACAGATTGCAAAGGTGTCCCAGAGCGATAAGGAAAGGTTGAGAAGAAGACCGAACATGGCTAGGGCGGTCGAGGCAAAAAATGCCGAGGAGGTTTGGTACCTGGCACCAGGAGTTTATGAGTAATAAAGGGAGACCGAACCTCAGTGAATGAGGATTCTCACCATGGGGAGACAGAGAAGAGTCGACTATGGCGATCAACCATAGCCATGAAGGCCGTGGCTGGGGGGGTTCCCTTTCCCCAGAAGACACCATGGGGTGCTGGACGTTCAACGGTCACTTCCCAGGTTCCACAGAGGTATTTAAGTTGACCCTGAAGGGAAACTTACCAAATCAGAGGCCGGTGTTGGCCGGAAGATGGAGCGACTGGGGAGGTGGAAGGTGGGTTCATGGAGGAGGATCAGGGAGTGAGGGCTCCCAAGACAGGTCAAATTCCTGGAGGAAGAGTAAGGTCAATGGGAGAGCCTCAATCCGAGTCACGGCATCACTGAAAGGGTATCTTGCCACAACCCTCCCTACGCTGAAATAACTCAGGGAGGCATGAACCCACGCAAGATATTTTAATGGCTGAAAGAGAGAGTGGCTGTCTCTAGGCAGAAAGCAGCAGCTTGTGGGTAAGCAAGTGCATTTTTAAGGAGTAGGGGGGAGGGTGTGTTCTGCTAAGGGACTTGGTGATTGGATCTTAAGGGGGTGGTATGATCATCTGGCTGTTGGTGATTGGATCTTAAGGGGTGGTGCATCTTAGGGTGCCAGAATTTGCCTTCACAAATGAGGTTGGAAAGCACTTTGTAGTTATAAAGCTCAGTCTGGAAGTAAATTGTTATTGGTACTAAGGAAAGGCCTGAAGAGAAAAGAAGATAAGAGGGCAAGGAAGGAGAGCTAATGAAAGTGAAGGTACAGGGACTTTCTGCAGAGCATCCTTCCCAGCAGCTATGTCTACACATTCAGCAGCTTGGTTCATATGTGTCTAAAGCTTAGTATATGCAAGGAAAGGAAAAGGCAGTCTTGTATTGAAATTATGACATGCAGACATTTTTCTCTATTGTATTTCTTTTAAGTACACTGACCTATAGAAAACAGAAGTTCATGCCCTATATAAAATTTTTTA
This sequence comes from Smutsia gigantea, assembly GCA_032199065.1. NCBI lineage: Eukaryota > Metazoa > Chordata > Mammalia > Pholidota > Manidae > Smutsia > Smutsia gigantea. Next base: position 51,615 of record JAVSCE010009733.1, read on the forward strand.
AAGATCAACTTAATCAAGACATAATTTACATAAAAGTTTTCATGAAGTTATATACCCATATACACCACTATGATCAACCTGTATATTTATCTGCATCAGCCCCTCCTAGTCAATCCTTACATACTCTGACCCACGCCTCAAAGAATGATTCATGTGCTATCACTGTCAATTTGTCTTTCCTAGAGTGTCATAAAAATGGAATCATTCAGTAAGTACTTCGGGTCTGGCTTTTTTCACTGACAGTAGTGTTTCTGAGATGATGTTGAGTATATTGGTAATTCTCTCCTTGTTGCTAAATGGTTGTCCATTAACTATACAACAATTATCCATTCATCTGTTGGTGGACTTTTGTGTCATTTCCAGTTTTTCTCCAAGGCTGATATGTACATTCATATACAAGTCTTTGTGTGGATATATATTTTCATTTTTCTGGCAAACAGCTAAGAATAGGATGGCTGGTTTGTCTTGTATGTGCATATGTAACTTTATAAGAAACTGCCAAATCATTTCTCAAATTGGTTGTACAATTTTATATTCCCACTAGGATTTTATGAGCACTGTTTCATACCTTCACTAACAGTTTGGATTCTCAATCTTTTTAAGTACATCTAGTGCAGTGAATATGTAATGCTATGTCATTATGCATGTCATTCACAATAGGCATTTCTCTGATGACTAATAATGTTGAGCATCCTTTCATGTACTACTAGCCATTTGTTTCATCATTTGAAAATTATCTGTTTTTCTCATTTTAAAAATTGGGTTGTTGGCAATGGATTACTACTATTGAGTTATAAGATACTCTGGGTACAATTCTTTTTGTCAGATTCCTGCATTGTGAATATTTTCTTTCAGTTTGTGTCTTTTCATTTTCTTAAGTGGTCTTTCAAAAAGCAGTTGTCTATGAAGTCCAGTTTATCTATTGTTTCTTTTATAATTGTGCCTTTTTTGTTCTATATAAGAAATCTTTCCCACTGCAAGATTATAAGGATTTTCTCCTAGAAATTTCATAGTTTTTAGCATTTATGCTTTGGGTCTGTGATCTAGTTTGAGTTATTTTGTGTGTGTGAGTGTATGGTGTGAGGTAAAAGTTTAATTGTTTCTGCATATGGATATCCAGTTAGTACACCACAATTTGTTAAAAAGCTTATCCTTTGACCATTGAATTACCTTCACCCCTTTGTTGAAAATCAATTGACCAAATACGGGTAGATATATGTTTGAACTCTCTATACTATTCCATTGATCTATATATCTGTCCCTATGCCAATATCACAATGCCTTGATTATATAGCTTTCTAATAACTGTTTAAGTTAGGTAGTATAAGTCCTCCAACTACATTAATCCTTTTAAAAATTGTTCAGACTATTTTAAGTTATTTGCATTTCCAAATACATTTGGAAAATCCAGCTTGTTAATTTATAGTTTTTAAAAGTCTGTTGGTCTTTTGATAAATATTGAATTTAACCTATACATCAATTTGGGTAAAATTAATATTGTAGGAATATTGACTCTTCTAATCCATGAAGATGGTATATCCTCCAATTCAGACTTTTTTTTTTAATTTGCCTCAGTAATATTGTTAGTTTTCAATGTATAAACTTTGCATATATTTTCTTAAATGTATCTCTAAATATTTCATGTTATTAATATTTTAAAATACCACCTTCCAACTGTTTTTTGCTTATATCTAGTAATACAACTAATTTTTGTATTTTGACTTTGTATCCCACCATCCTGCTAAACTAACTTACTGATTTTAGTAGTTTCTTGTCTAGGTTCCTTAGAAATTTCTGTTTATATAATTAGGTCTTCTGCATATAAAAAACAGTTTTACTTTTTTGCCATTCTTTAGCCATAGGTTTTTCATGAATTATTCTTATCAGTTTAAAAAGGTTCCCTTTTGTTCCTAGGATTCCTAGCATACCATGAACAAGGTTTTAAATTTTGTCAAATATTTTTCTGGAGCTACTGATATTATCATATGGTTTTTCTTCATTATTCTGTTAATGTGGTGAATAATATTAACTGACTTCCACATTTTACTTTCCTAGGATAAACCTCACTTAGTCATGGTGTACTACCATTTTTATGTATTGCTGGATTTAATTAGCTCTTTTTTTCTTTGAGGATATTTCCATCTGTCTTCATGAGAAATATTGATCAATAGTGTTCTTTTCCTAAATGGCTTTCCTTGGTTTTAGTATTAGGATAATGCTTGCCTCATAAAATGTACTCCTTCCTCCTTTGTTTTCTGAAAGAATTTGTGTAGAATTGGTCTTATTTCTTTCTTATATATTGGGTATAATTCAACACTGAAATCATCTAAGCCATGGAGTTTTCTTTTTGGAAAGATTTTGAATTATAAATTTAAGTTTTGTAAATATTGGACTATTTTGATTTTCTACTTTTTCTTAAGTTAGTTTTGGCAGTTTGTAACTATCAAGGAATTTGTCCATTTCATTTGTCAAAGTTATTAACATAAAGTGGCTCATATTTATATATTACTATTTTAATGCCTGCAGTATCTGCAGTGAATCCTTTCTTTCATTATTTTAGTAATTTGTGTGACATTTTGCTACTTCTTGCCATGTTTGGCAATTTTTTATTAGATGCTGAATATTGTGAATTTTGTGTTGTTGAGTCAGTGAATTTTCTTGTCTTTCTTTAATAATGAATGTTGGGCTTTCTCTTAAGTTATTTGGGGTTCAGTATGACACTTTCAAGTCTTAAGAGTAAGTTGGCATTTATTAAAGGACTATTTTACAATATAACTAGGGTGTGGCCTTTTGGGGTTTCCATTGATGTCCTAAGTGATCAACATAGTCTCTGTAGTCTCACTGGTAGGAACTCTGGTGTCCAAGCCCTATGAAAAACCATCAGAGCCAAGAAGTTTTCTTTTTGGAACTATTCAGCTCATAGCTTCCTGGTTATTATTTGCCCAATCTTTGAAGTTTCTCCTTACCTATAAACATCCTAATAGCAAAGATTCTGGGGAGACTCCATGTAGATCTCTTGAGCTCTTTTCTGTACAGTCTCTTCCTTTCAGAAACCTACCCTGCTATTGCCATCAACCTTGGTCTCCCTAACTTCACACTCTGTCTCCTCGATTCAGTGAGACCCCAATGCTCTTCATGGGAAACCCCCTCATGTCCTATGGTCCAGATTTTGCCTTCCCAGACAGAAACCTGGGGAAACTACAGGGCTTAGCTCATTTGTTTTCTTTTTCTCAGGGATTACAATCCAAATCTGCTTTTTCTTAGAAGTCTGAAAACAGTTGTTTCATATATTTTGTCCAGTTTCTACTTGTTTAAAGTAAGAGGTGTTCACTATTACTCTACCATAGTTGGAAGCAGAAGGTTCTCTGCAATTTGTAGCTACTATGGACAGGTAGATACTCTATCTCCTTAGGTATTTAGGGTAACCATTAGGATTGAAAGAGAAATCACATATCAGAATTATTCTTTTAACTCAGAATGGAAACATTTCCTTTTACCTGTCCCCTCATAATGTAGGAGAGAAATACGACTTAATTTGCATAGTCCTTTAATATGCAGAGCCACATGTGAGGTAGCTTTGTTCCCAATACCCAGAAAATTCTGACCTGAGGTCAGATTACTCCATCTCCTAGGTCTGTGGCTGAGTATATTTGATAACTTTCATTTTCTAGGAAGGCAATCTGCTTGAGAGCTGACCCAGAAACATTTAGCTTTTACTGGCAAAAATTATTATAGCCAGCCATACAGTTTCAATGCCATTATGTTTTAGTAGAAGGAGCATTAGCCTCAAAGGCAAACTGATGTGCATTGAATTATGACTCTACAGCTTCATAGCGTTGACATGACTGAAGGCCTCATTTTTCTCTTCTGTAAAATAGAAACATAGCAGTTCTATCGTTAAATTTTTGTAAGATCATGTATATCAATCAATTAGCACAATCCCTGACCAAAGAGCAAACTCAACAAATGGTAATTTGAACAGACACCTCACCAGAGAAGACCTACAGATGGCAAATAAGCATATGAAAAGATGCTCAACATCATATATCATTAGAGAATTGAAAATTAAAACAACAACGAGATGCCATTATACACCTATTAGAAGGGCTAAAATCCAAGACACTGATGACACCAAATGCTAGTGAAAATGTAGAGCAACAGGAACTCTCATTCATTGCTAATGGGAATGTACAGTGGTAAAGCCACCTTGGAAAAATTTAGTAGTTTCTTACAAAACTAAACATACTCCTACCATACGATCCAGCAACAGCATTCCTTGGTAATTAGCTAAATAAACTGAACATGTATGTACAAACAGAAATCTGTGTGTGAATTTCTACTATAGTTTTATGCATAATTGCCCAAACTTGGAAGCAACCAAGAGATCTTTCAATAGTGAGTGGATAAAAAAACCATGCATCCATACAATGGAATATTACTCAGCAATAGAAAGAAATGAGCTATCAAAACACAAAAAGACATAAGGGAAACTTAAATGCACATTACTAAGTCAAAAAAGCCAATGTGAAAAGACTATATATTATATGATTCTGACAATATGACATTCTGGAAAAGGCAAACTATGAAAAAAATGGAAAGATTAGAGGTTGCAGGGGCTTGGGGGAGAGAGAAATTAATAGGTAGAGCACAGGGAATTTTTAGGCAGTGAAACTATTCCGTATTATACTGGAATAGGGGCTACAAGTCATTAAAAAATTGTCAAAACTCATAGAGTGTACAACACAAAGTGTGAACCTTAATGTAAACTATGGACTTTAGTTAATATGTCAATATTGGCTCATCAGGTATAGCAGTTGCAACTTATATAACTACAATTAGTTATAGTTAGTTATAACTATTATAACTAGTGCAAAATATTAGTGATGGGGAACTGGGGAGGGGCAAAGGGAAATATGGGTGTTCTTTGTATCTTCTGTTCACTTTTTCTATAAACTGCTCTAAAATATAAAAGTCAAGTTAAAAAGCAAAAGTGATAAAGTGATAAAATTATATAAGTAGAGAACAAAGTGGTGATTATCAAGGATTAGAGATAGTGGAGAAAAGGGGGGAAAAGAAGTCATGTGGCTATAAAGGGGTAGCATAAGGGATATGTGGTGATGGAATAGCTCTGTATCTTGCCTGCAGTGGTGGTTATGCAAATCAACACGCGATAATATGACATAGAACTATATGCATACATTGTACCAATGTCAAATTCCTTGTTTTAGTATAGTACTAACATAAGACGTAATGGGGAAACTGGGTGAAGAGTATATAGGACTTCTCTGTACTATCTTTGCAACTTCCTGTAATCTATAATTGCATAATAACAAAACGTTTTTTTAAGTAATAAATATAATAGCCAAGAGGAGTCTAAATAGACATGAACATTAAATGACATTTATTATCCTGGGTAGGATCCTAGAAGAAAAAAAAAGACATTAGGAAAAAACTGGACATCTGAATGATGGAGTAGCAATAATGTACCAGTAGTGGTTCATTAATTGTGACAAATGAACCATACTAATATATTAATAATAGGGGAAATTGGGTCTGCGGTATAAGGGAACTTTCTGTTCTATCTTTGCAATAATTCTACAAATCTAAAACTATCTTAAAATAAAATTTTATTTAAAAATAAATAGTGGCAAACTAATAAGACACATAAATCCAAGCAAGTAGAGACTTATACCCAGAACATATAAAGAATTCCCACTAATCAGTTTTTTAAAGAAGACAGCTTAATTTAAAATTGTACAAGAATTTTAAATACATGTCTCATTAAAGAGAAAAACAAAATGGACAATAAATATTTTAAAAGATGTTCAACATTGTTAGTCATCAAAGAAATGACAACCACCATAAGGTAGCATTGCTCATCCAAACAACATCTAGTTTTTAAATGATCAACAATACAAAGGGTTGGTTCATATGTGGAACAATTAGAACTCTCATGTTTGCAGGTGGAGTGTAATTTGGTACAATCACTGGGAAAACATCTAGCAGTGTCTACTAAAACTAAGCATACATATAACCCTGGATATACCCTCTAAAGAATTAGTGCTTATATTGGTCAAAAACAGCACAAAAACGTTTGTAGCCATTTTATTTGTAATTGCTCATAACTGGAAATGACCCAGATATCCCTTAATAAAGATAAATAATAATGGATAAACAGATTCATATAGAGATAAATAAATAATGGATAAACAGATTCATATAATAGAATACTATACCACACTGAAGAATGGCAAACTATTGACACACACACACACAACATGGATGAATCTCCTTGGCAATGTTGAATGAAACAAGTCACACACAAAACAGTATATACTGTATGACTACACTTCCATAAAATTTAAAAATATACAAAATTACTCAATGGTTGTAGAAGTCAGAATAGTAGTTACCCTGGAAGGGGATACTGCCTGGGAGAGGGCACAAGCAACCTGGGATGAAGGAAATGTTCTATGCATTGGTCTGGATAGTGGCTACAACAGTTATGTACACACATGCAAAAATTATCTAGCTCTTCACTTAAAATCTGTGGATTCTATCACATATGTTATATCGCAATAAAATTTCTCACAAGAAACAAAAAATCTAAAACATTCACTTGTCAACCAAAACCAACTGGAAAGATAATAGAAAATAAGATACGATTCATAATAACACCATATTGACATACAATAAAACTGTAGTGATTAAAAACATGCATGCATGTCACTGGCTCAGAAACAGACAAATAAGAAAATGGACCAGAACCCAAAGTTATAATTTGGGCCCTTATATAAATGGGAATTTCATATACAACAAAGGTGACACCCAAAAAATGATGGGAAAAGTACAAGTTGTTTAGTGGGTGATTTTGGAAAAACTGGCTCTTCATAAGAAGAGAAATGAAACTGGACTCCTACCTCACACCATATACATAAATGAATCTCAGATAGATTAAAGACATAATTTTGAAAAGCACAACTATAAAGCTAATAGAAAAAGTGTAAGAGATTTTGTTTTTTACTTAGAGTAAGGGAAAGGCTTTTAAAACTCAAAACCAAAAATGTGTCTGTATGAAAATAAGGATTTCTATCCAATGAAAGATACCATTAACAAAGTTAATAGAAGACAGACTCTGTAAAGATATTTACCATATCTAAAACCCACAGAAGATTATTATCAAGTGTATATGTGAAATTCCTGCAAACTAATACAAATAAGACCCAAAAGAAAAATGGAAAAATGTTATTAAAGGCAATTCATAGAAAGGGGAGCTTGAATTATTAAATGGGACATAAAGAAATGCTGAAGGTCGTAAGTTATTAGTGAAACAAAACAATGAAATATCATTTTTATTCCACTGGAATGACAAAAAAGATAAAGTTGTGTAATACCAAGTATTTATAAGTATATGGGAATATTGTATATACTGCTATTGACTATACTGCTTATGAGAGTATAAACTGATTCAACTAATTTGGAAAATAATCTATTAGAATGCTTAAGTCCTATGAGGCAGTACTCCCAGTCCTACCTCTATATTTCAGAGTATATTCTTAATAGTGTTTTGTTATTGTAAGGAGAAGTAAAAGGCAACCCAGATATCCATCACTAGAGCAATGGAAAAGCTAAAAGAAGTACACCCACTCCATGGAGCAGTGCGCTGCAGTTAAAAGCAACAGTCTCTATGTACCTATAGCAGTATGAACTGATCTTGAAAACACAACATTACGTGAAAAAGGAAGCAACTTAATGAAATGTATAGCATAATGATACTGATGTACTTTACATACCCATACACATGGCACTTCTAAGCATAAGGGAGTATTTCTAGGAATAGCCCTCTCATAAATAACTATGTAACTGGACAAAATATATGAGACATCGATTTTCAGGTAAAGGGGGAAAAAAGGATAAAACTGTGACAATCCCTGAGAGAAGGGGAACTTATAAAGTGAGCCCCATGATTGCCCACCTATCTGAGGGTAATTATTATCTACTACAGCTCAGAAAACTGGGTTCTGGCAGAACAGAGGGATCCTACTGATCTGAGGAGGCAGTGACCAGACTTCAGGACAGGTGAAACTGCTGGCATATCATATTTGTGGTGAAATTTCACAGAGGAAGGAGCTGTGTAGAGGTGGTCCCTGGAAGTCTATAGTGGTCTCCCATGAGACCATGGCGGAGGGCTGTGCTATATATACACACAATGAGACCATCCAAAGCTTGACACACAGAAGCTCCTAAGAGCTTGTAAATGGAACAGAGATACTAGAGATCCAGCAGTTTAGGGGTCAGTGGAGTTCCAGCCCTGACAGAGTAGAGAGATCTCATTAACATTCCCGGACTTCCACTGAAACACTAGAAGGGTTGTGCCTTAGGTATAAAACCCATGTCTTGAAGGAAAACCTACACCAGATTCACCTTAACAAAATCTAAAAACAAACCCTCAAAGATGTCCTAATGTGTTTTTAGGAAATACGCTTTAAAGAATTTAGCAGTGAAGGGGTATCATGTCTATAACTTACTCTCAAACTTTCTGAAAAATATATGCAGAGAGAATGATAAAGCAAATGTGGTAAAACGTTAACATTTGGGAAATCAGGGTAAAGGGTATATGGGAATTTTTGTGCTCTTTTTGTAAAGTTTGATGGTCTTTTGAAATAAGTTAAAAAATAAAAAATAGTGAAAAGATATCCCACATCATCACATTTTCCCCCCTAAACAACAGAAATTTATTTTCTCGCACTTGTGGAGGCTTTTTGCCCATGGGAGGGGAAGGAGATGTGAAAGAGAGTCAGAGATTAAGGAGGAAAAGCAGAGGGGTCTTACGTGGGCCAGTGGTGACAGTGTGCTATGAACCAAGATTATAATTAACTCAACTTTTCATAACTGAGATCCAAAAAGTAAGGAATGGAAGAAAGGCAGGTAGGAAGGAAAGAAGGGAAACTGTAAAGCTAAAAAGATGGGGAGAGGACAAATAGTTCAAAATTATTAATTTTCAAGAGTCCAGGAGGACTTCTCAGATGACTCTATGTCATGATTTCTGAACTTAGATGATGAGAAAGAGATACTACTCTAACTGGAGTTAGGACGAAGAATATTCCAAGAAGGCACAGCAGGTACAGAGGCATAAAGGAAGGAGAGCACATGGCATGTTGGAGTGGAAAGGGGAGGACAGTAATGAGAAATGAATTTGGAAAGGTCAGTTAATGCCAAAATGTAAAAAGTATTATGTGAGACTTTGTGCAAGGAAAAATACTTGTTAAGATAGTACTGTGGAGTGGTTAAAAAGCTCAGACTTGAATAAAAAAGACTTGGATTTGAATCTGAACTGTACCACGTGGCAGGTGTATGACCTTGGGCAAGTTATTTAATCTCAATGAGACTCAGTTTCTCAGTATGAAAATTTAAATAATGATAGTTACCTCAGCGAGTTGTAAGAAATGAGAAAATGTACATAAAGCTCTAAACATAGTGCCCAGCATACAGTAAATATTCAGAACATGATATTATTATTATTGTTATCATCATTGTTATCATTATGCTTATTATTTGAATCAGAGAATTATCTATATTTTAGAATGCTCACTCTGGAAGGAATATGAGGAGTGACTTTGAAGGAGGGAGACTAAGAGCAGATAAACCAGATATAAATGAGTTGCAGAAGTCTCGATGAGAGATAATGAGGATTTAACAAGTAGCTAGAAAGCAATACTTCAGGAAGGAAAGTTCACAGGTTTTTCTTACACTCTAATGCACCACTTCAAATCCCCTTAACTGTAGCTGTAGGGACCAGTTCCGTGCAGTCTTCAACCACCTTCATGCAGGTGCAGCTTGACAGCACTTCCGTTCAGCCCTGCAATTTACCTCTGACTTCCTGCCCTAAAACTTCTAACTCTAATTTACATCTTGGGATCCTGTGGGCACCTGCTTGGATATCTGCACCTAGGTAACCCAGAAGTGCCCAGGCAGATTTAAACCTGTGGGGCAACTCTTAACCAATGAAAACAGGAATGTTTCTCCCTCTTGCTCCTTGGGTGGACAGTCCTCAGATGCATTTCAAATAACTCCTCTGATGGTGTTACAGGACCTAACACCCAATCATCCAGAACAGTGGCTAACTCCATAGCCCATCTTTGTGTTGACTTCTCCCTTGTTTAACTCTTGTCCCTCACTTCTTCCTTCTGTAATCACACTCAAATAAACACATAAGCCTTTGTGTTCAGCTCTGCACTCAGAGCAAGCCAGCCTAAGAACATTGTTACATTTAATGGTCTTAAAAAGGAGACCCTTAGGAAGGAATTGCATCACCTAATGAGGACTTCATTGCTATTGGTAACTGAGTTAGTGATGACCTCTGATCTGCCCTGGCATTCTGTTTACTAAGGATCTCACCTGTGTTGACTGTGATGAGGTACAGGTGAATGGGAAGTACTGACTGTACATAGTGTCTGTGGCACTTGAAGAGTATGGGGCAATGATAATGATGAGGATTATGGAGGGCTTCACTTTTTATTAACATTGTAAGAACTGGAAGACTTGAAGAAAAAAGAAGAACAAACTCCTGTAAGCCAATCAACAACCTTAGCTAAGCTGTGTAAGCAAGAGGGCCTCTATGACAGCATTTCAGGAGACCCTCAGCAACTGTTCCAGTAGGATAGCCTGTGCTGAAAATTAGGCCTGTGTTATCATTGTAAGGGTAGCACTGCTTCAAAGCCTTAAGCAATGATCTCTTAGGTCAAAATCAGTTCCTTATAGAAAGTAAGTGGGACCCTGAGATCTGGGATAAAGATAATTAGATGAATAAGCACAAGAATTTTGAACCCCTGGATTCTCTTAAATCCTCCAGGCTTCCAGAAGGAAGTCCAGCTAGGGCAAGTCCCTCCCCTCACTTGAGGACCCTACAGATATCTAACCTGAAGTAGATGCCTCATAAGTTGACTCTTGTCCTTAAGATCTACGCTTGATAATGCTTGACACCTTTCATTGCTCCAGGCTAATACTGGTAACCAGAGTTAGATCTCAGGACAGCCCAGGAGGAGAAATAAATTTCTTTTCCAAAAGAAAATAAGTTATACATCAAAAGAATTATTCAACAGAAAGCAAAGGAGTCTATCTTGTGAGTATTAAATAGGTGAAAATTTATTGACATGGAGGCACTCACCCAAGACTCAGATTCAGTGTTCCGGCAAGAATACATCTGGAGCTCATCCTAATACCCTGCTGGGGATGGGCTCTCTTGAAGCTTGAACACAAGAAACATATCAACACATTAATAAGCTTCTAGCAATTAGTAAATGGCTAGAGCTCTGTAGAAAGTAAGGACCAAAAATAGTTTGTCTGTAGTGGAAAAGACATCAGCACCCATTTACTGTCTTGTGCCAAGGCTGTTTTATTTAACTTTCCTGCTCTGTCATTATATAGTCTGCAGTGACCTTGATCTCTTAACATTCTACAGAACACTACACTCATCCAGTATATTGAAAACATCATGCTAATTGGACCTGGTGAACAGGAGTAACAAATACCCCCAATGTCCAAGTAATACACGAGTAGACCAGAGGCTGAGACATAAAACTCATGAAGATGTAGGGGCCTACCACATTGGTGAGGTGTGCAGAGAACCAATGGTCTATGGCATCCCTTAAAAGTTAAAGGACAAGTTGCTTCACCTTGCATGAAGAAAGAGAACCAAAGAAACTGTGCATGGACTTCTTTCAATTATGAGAAGATCGTATACCCAATTTGGGAATACTGGTTATCCATTTATTTGGTGTCTAGGAAAGCTCCTAGTTTTGAGTGAGACCAAGAGAGCAAGAGAAGGACCTGCTATGAAGAAAATCCAAGCAACAGAGAAAGCTGTCTTGCCACTCGGGTCATACCACTTAGTAGATGTGATATGCCAGAGGTATGCATCCACTGCAGGTAAAACCTCTGTATGGTTGTCTTGTAAGCTCCAAAAGGAGAGTTGCAACATGTTTCTAGGGTTCTAGATCAGGGGTTGGAAAACTATGACCCATGGGTTAAATTCAACTTCTTGGTGGTGTTGGTTTTGTTTGGTTTGGGTTTTGGTTTGTTTGAGGTTAGTTTTTTACAGCCTACCATTTTACAGCTAAAAATGGGTTTTACATTATTAAAGGACTTTTTTTTAAAGAATATGCAACAGAAATTGCACACTGTCTACAAAATGTGAAGTATTTACTATCTGGCGCTTTGTATAATTGTTTGAGAAACAGCTTCTAGTATATAACTGGGACCCAGTGAGACCAAGTGCTTTACCACGGGACCCCAGTGACAATGCAATCAGAGGTCTCAGTCACATGCTGGGTGTTAGAAGGTCTACCATGTCGTAAGGCTAAGCATTCCATTGTACAATGGAAAGGCTGGATTTGGGATTGGGTCTAAGCAGGACTAGAAGACATGAGTAAATTATAATAACAGATGACCCAAACTCGTATGTCACTTACCTCTGCTGCACTGAAGCCTCTCTTTCAATTCATTCCGGTGATGGGGGCAGGAAACTTAGACAAGTTCACAGAAAGTTCAGCTAATATGTTGGTACTAATAAAAAATGGACTATGCTGCACCACAGCTCTACTCAGCATGGGCCTAAACACAGTGGTGAAAGAAAATTCTCCCAGTAAGTAGAGGTGAGAACAGTATATTCATTCATTTACTTTGTATGGAGGGATAAGTGACCTGAGATATGGATATACACGGCCTCCTGGTGATGAATGTTTTGTCTGGTTAACCAGGGCCCTGGAAGAAGATTGGAAGTTGGGGACAAGGAGGTCTGAGGAAAGGTAAACGGACGGACTTAAAGAAATAGGCACAAGTGTGTAGATCTTTGTATCTCATTATAATGTCCTTCAGAAGAGGTAGGCAGGATGACGGGTCCTATAAATGTCAGCCACTCTTTCCTTGGCCATTCCAGTGCTTAAATTAATGCAGTGGCCTATTAATGTAGTGGCCATGATAGCAGGGAGGGAGGCTATGCAAGGGTCCAACATTATGGGTTTCTTCTAACCGAAGTTGATCTGGCTTTTGTCACTGAATGAATGCAAACCTGCAAGCAGAGACCTGTGCTGAACCCTCAATATTATCCCATCCCTTGAGGAGACTAGCCAGACATTTGGTGGCAGATGGATTATATCAGATCCCTTCCTCCCTGAAGGGGTAGCAAGTAGTTCTTACTAGGATTGGCAATACTCCAGAAATGGAGAAATGATGCAAATATCAAACTGATGTTGCCTGCTGTGTAATGAGGATAATGTTCTTTGTCTCTGACCTTGGAGTCTCATACTTGGCAGTATCTGTGAAACCATAACTCACAAATACAGTTAGCTTGTGAATACAGTTCTTGACGTATAGCCATGCAACCTGTCTGTGACTGGACCTCACTTCAAGCCGGCACCACAGGCCTCCCACTTCCTACCCCAAAGTTTCTATGATGCCATCTCACAGGATGCCCACAGAAACATGTGTGGCTCTTATGCATGTGGAACCTGGAAGTGTGAGGAACTTAATAGTCTGTGAGGCAGTGCTCAACCAATGGGGAATGAGAGCTGGTTCTTCCCTCTTCTTTCCTTGGTCAGATGGTCCTGAGACACTTTTCATAAGTCTTCTCATAGTCCTACCGGCCAGTCTCCCTCCGTAGTAGACAAATTAAAAGGCTTTCCCTGGATTGGCTCCTTCTCCTTCCTAGTTTCATTCATTATTCCTCCCCTCTGGAATTATATTTCCAAATAAACTACTGGCATTATGTCTGAGGTTCTGCTTTGGGGAAACCCAGTCTATGGCAATAAGAACTTAAGATGTAGTGGCAGGGTGACGTAAAGTCTCCGAGCCTGAGTGAGTTGGAGAGTGGTAATGCCATTAGAAGAAATCAGCAATGCAGTAGGAGGAGCATGTTTGCTACCAAACACATTTAATCTTAGATTTGGGGTTGTATCCTTGCAATGACCAGGCACAAGATTAGCTGCTGACCTAGTATCAAGGAAAAGGCAGACATTCCATGAAGTAAATATATGTTGAAACCCTACTGTGTGCAAACCAGTTTTGTTTCAATGCCCTGCTATTAAAGATAACTGATGCCATGAAAGAATTAAGACCTGAAAAATGGGGAGAAGATAGGCAATGTATTGGTAGAAGGAGCAGTAAATAATTAAATACCTATTCTGTGCATGGATTTTATGCTTAGCTCTGCTTATGGAGGAAACAGAATTGAGACAGTCATTGTGTTTACTGCAAGGTACTCATAATCTAATAGAGATGGTGTTTTTATATAGTACAGAGTTGGGAGTGAAAACACTCTTAAAAGGAATAGAAATGGGAGCTCTGAGGAGAGACAGAGTCATTTCTTGCAGCTGAGATACCAGGGTGGGTGGATGGAGGAGGTGACGTCTGAGTTGGACTCTGGATATGTAACACGGAAACATGCAATATACAAGACTATGAGAGCAGAACAATACAAGCAGAGGAGATGATGAAGGCACAGAAATGGGAGAGTGTGGTTTGCAGAGCATGGTGGTTAAGATCTTTGACTGATTGCAAATATCACATTTCTTTAAGTGGTAAAGATTTCTTCAAAGGCTACGTGGGAAAATGAAGAAGACAGGAATCTCAATCATGTAGAACTGAGGTTTCATGGGGGATTAAGTTCTGTCTGAGAACTGGAGGCTATAGGGGATCTAACGCAGCTCAAGGGATCAGGTATTTTGTCTGGATACCTTTCTTTGGTCTGTCACCACGTAAGGATGCTCTCTCTGCCTTTACTGTTCCTGTTACTATGACTTTACTTCTCATTGTGTTTCTGCATACTCAAGACTTCTGTCTACTCCTGGCTTCTGTTGTGTCATAACTAATAGTTACAGCATTTTATCTGTGTGCCTTTCAGCTTCTGAATCTGCTTTACCTTACTGTTTGGCTCTCAAATTCAATCTTTGCAAGAGAAAATGTTATTGATATGGTTAATTATTATCATTCCTATTGAATAACTTTCTTGGGCAATTGGACAGACTATGAATAGACTGGTAAATTAGATGTGCCAATGGTGACAGAGTCCTGTGGTATAGAACAAGGTGACCTCAGAGCTATGGGAGTGAAAGGCATTGCTCCAATACTGGGAACATTAAGTAAAGCAACTTGGCCTGATATTACGTATAGCAAAGAGGAATAAACATGAGACAAGACAATGATGGCCATAAGTGCCAGGATAAATCATTTAGATTTATTTGACAAAGCCAGTAGTTCTCAACCCTATCAGACACCTTTTTGGTGTGTCCTCTCTACTATTCTCAGATAAGGTCCATAGATACAGTCTGTAAACACACATATTAAAAAAAAAATCAGTATAGTGCTCCAACTGTAATACAAGGAAAAAAAAACAAAAGGAGAGTGATTGATAATAAAAAATATGTATTTCAATATGTAATTGTTTATGCATAGCTCTACTAAAAATCATAAGGCAGTAGTTGGATGCTTGCAACTGTATAGCAAAATTATAAATGTTACAGCTACAATTCAGATTCAGATGCCACCAATATATATTGCAATCAGTAGTGTAATTTTTTGAAATGGTCTCATCAACCCCTAGCATAGTGTCTAGTATACAGTTAAATTTAATGTTTTTTTGACATTAAAAAATCTGAAAGCAAAACAGGCTCATTAAAGACTTAAAAAAGACAAGTGTCTGGGTCAGAACAACCTTCAGTAAGATTTAAGACTCTAAAAAGATGATGAGTTTTAAGGTCTGGGTTGTCTTTATCTTTGGCTCATCTCCCACTCCTACCCCAGTGCTTATAAGTAGTAGACACTCAGCACATGATTTTGAACTGGATTGATTTGAATCAAATAACTTCTCCAGCAAAGAACCCACATGGCCCTTTGGTATAACATTATCTGAGAACAAAGCTCCAAAGGGAACGGTATTAGTAAAAGGGACTCCCTCACCACCAGACCCAAAGTCAGTCCTGTCTCTACCATATATGTGTAACATGTACAGGACCCTGGAGTCTGATGTAGAATTTCTAGGTCCAGCTCTGTTACAAAGACATTCTATTAGATCATCTCGAGATTCACTAGCAAACAAACCCAAAGACCCCTAATTATAAAAATCTCTCACAAAAATATGGAGCTGGCATACAATGTACTCCAAATTTTGGTCGGTTGGCTGTAAAATGTCTTCAGAACATAGCATAGTGCCTGACACATAATAGTCACTTAACAAATATATGTCGAATGGATGAATGAATAACAGTGGTTGAAAACAGTGCCTAGGACAGAAAAATGAAAAAGTAAAATTCTAGTGTGTGTTACATCTGAACCAGATCTGTGGCTCAGATTAGTTTTAAGCTTGAAGAATTATCAAGCTGACTGACTCAAAAGCAAGCACCCAGGCTACACATCTAAAACAAAATAACCAAAAAGTAATGTATTTGTGTGGTTACAAAGTAGTGCAGAAGAAATTAAGATGAAAAGTACACGCGTCTTGATCTTCTTCTCCCCTTCCCCCCACCTTCAGTTTCACTGCCTCAGAGAGGTTGAAGTTTCTAAACATAAACTTTGTTAAAAAGATCTTGTGACATTATTCTATTTTCAGTTTCAACGTTTTTTCAAACTGTGAAATCACTAACCTGATTAAGAAGACTTATACACTGAATTGATCTTCAAATGGCAGGGAGAGTTTGCAAGGAAACACTTCTACCATTTCAGGCTGCTTAGCCTGGCAAATGTTGCCATACAGAGAACTTAATTATTCTCTTTAATAGCAAAAAGACAATATATTTATTTATAAGTCAACATTTGTTGAACATTATGTGCAGGCATCATTAAAGCACTCACAATACAAATATGATCTCATTTAATTCTCACAATTTACGATGTATGCACGATTATTATCCCCATTTTCTCAGAAGATAAAACTGAGTCTGATCTAGGTTAAATAATTTGTGCCACACAGAAGACCATAAACAGTGGCACTTGAACACAGACTGCTTGATGAAAACCTGAAAATGTCTCACATACAACTCTGAATCCCACTTCTGTCAGACTCCTGGAAAGGTCTAGTCTTTTCAAATGTATACCTTACAGCATTAAAGAAAGGCTTTGATTATCCATGTGGGATGAACCATCAAAAGAAAATGTGGGGGAATGATGCCAATTCTTAAAAAGAAAATACTGCAATGGTTGGCAGCCACTTTTCCTCATAAGGTTCCACCATTTTGCCCAGGGAGAGCATTTCCTGATGGAACATAAGCACTGTCCTTTCAGAAACAAGTAAAGAGCAACTCCAGTCAATAAGCAACCTGCAAGTAAAATAAAACGATTATTTAGTAGTTTATGAGATGAGCATAATGCAGTTACTTAAATTAGTGATCCTGAAGATCTGAGACATGGGCAAATTGTTTATATAACATTACTTGAAAACAGTAAAATAGAAAATGATAGCTCTGATGCAGCTGTGTAAAAAGATCTTCTCGTGAACAAAAATGTAGGTTGAAAAGCAAAAGTAATTGTGGTTTCTGGGTTAGGCACTGTAATTAGGTATGATCCCCCTCCCCCTGAAATTTCGAGTGTCGTTTTTTGACTAAAAAAGAAAATTGAACAAGAATAAGCATTACTATATAAAAATGAGTTCTGGCCTCATAGTGCAGGAATGAGAAGAAAAAAACTGGGGAAAGACCTTAAGATCAAATTTATCAGGTACCTCTAAAGTTCCCTCCGCAATGCTCCCATCCTGTTAGAACTTTATCTCCGAAACCAAGGTTTATTTTCTCTTGGAATTCTGGAAGTATCACTCTTGCATTAAAAAAAATCATGTGTGAAATAGCAGCAGACTCACAGACACTGAGAAGGAACTAGTGGTTACCAAAGGGGAGGGACTGGGGAGGGAGGTGCGGAGGGAGAAGGGGATTAAGGGGCACTTTAATTCGCAATCACAATAGAGGTAGGTCACAGGGAAAGCTGTACAGCACGGAGAAGACAATTAATGACTCTATAACATCTTACTACACTGACAGTGACTTGATAACATAGATGAATGTTGAAACCACTGTGTTGTTTATGTGAAACCATCATAAGACTGTATATCAATGATACTTTAATTTAAAAAATCATTGTGTTTTGTTTTAGTTATTATTTACTGCATTTCGGGAACTGCGTCAGGCATATCAGTTTTGGACCTGGGCAAGTTCCTTTGATCTTCAAAATCTACCCAGTCTTGGAGACACGGAGCGTCTCCTTCCACAAGGTCAATAGCTTCCACCGAAACCTGCACACAGCCTCTGTTGCTTGGGGACACTTCAAGTTTTCCAATTTTAGTCTCAGATTCCAATCCCGGGCGGGATCGTGGAAAACTGCGTGGAATGCCGTCTCTGCGGGGCGGCGGTGATAGCTTCGCCCCGGGTCCGTGCGCGCTGCCCTGGGCGCTGGGAGGCCGGACGCGGCGCCGAAGGCGGAGGAGTCCTGGAGCCTGGACGCGCCCGCCCTCCCCGCCGGCCCCGCGGGCGTCGGCGTCGCTGACTCAGCTCTTCCGGTCGCCGTCAGTGTAGTTCCCGGCTGCCCACGCTGCGCCTCGCGGCTCCCTAGCGCAGGGGCCGCCGGCTGCCGGGCGCTCTCCCAGCCGCCGCGCGCCCGCCCCACCGTGACTCAGCTGCTCCCGCTGCGCGGCCCGCCGAGCTCGTGCCGCCGCCGCGCGCGCCTTCCGCCCCGAGGCGCGGATCCCGTGGGTCCTGAAAGGGACTGACAGCTAGGTACAGGGTCCCGAACTCCAGTGCGGAGGCCCTGCGAGGCCCTTCTCAGTAAATTGAGGAATTGAGGCCTCAGCTCAGGAAAATATTCCTCACCACTGCAGTGCAGAGTTGGATGGTCTTGGAAACGGCATTTGACGCCTCCCGCAGCCTGGGGCTGCAGAGCTCCACCATCTACCCTGGGCGCTCAGCACTGACACTTGCAGAATGTGTGACCCCCAGAGAGTTACTTCATCTGGCCAAATCTCACTGTGCACATGAGCGAAATGGGGGTGATTCCACACCCATCCCGGTGTTGTGGGCAGAGCCCACGCAAATAGGAGCTCAGCAAATCTCAGTTTTTGTTATTATTTCTTTTGGGATACCTTTTAGATGTACTTCTCCCTCTATGAGTCAACGCAACTACGCTGCACTTCTTAACATTTCAGTGCGGGGGCACCGCAGGGACTTCGTAACTGGTTCTGCTGCATTCCCATCCAACTCTCACAATGACCTGGTACATTGTTACAGCACACTGACGTTCAAGCCGTTGCCCCGCTCAAGAAAATGTTAACACCTCCCTGTTGTCTTTTGGTATGAGTGGAAAGCCCTTTTCCTGTATTTAAAGCACTGCAGGGTAGCCTGGCTCATCCAAAACTCCATCCTTCCCACGAATATTTCATGCATACTCTTCATCCTACTGTGATACACAGATACCTGCCTTCCAGGAACTGGAGGTGTGGGGGGGGGGGGCCGGAGACAGATAAACACTTAAGCACATAATTACAATACTGTGTAAAAAGAATTATGATCTAAGTATGAACAAGAGAGGGAGCAACTAAGTGCATTAAAAAGGTTTCACAGAGGAAATAACATATGGTGGGGGTGGAGGTGACCTTGTGGATGAGTGTTTTACCAGCACTCTGACAGTGTATATAGCAGTTTGTTCTGCTTGGTGTAGAAGCTGGAGTTCAGTTTGTACTCTACACTGTTGCTGTTACAGCAGGGTTGAAACATCTAGCCCTCTTTCTTGAATTTCTTGGGTCCTGAAGTACTATGGGAAATACAATTTGGGTTTAAAAATGAACATTGCTTGATGAAACACAGATTGTAGGAAGGAGTAATGGATTCTGTAAGGGAAAGGTCTGGTACTGAGCAAGGAGCTCCCATAGAGGGTGGCGTGGGCCCAGGACCTGAGTGCTGGAGAAGGGTGTTTATGAGGATTCTGTAAGGCTGACCACACATTAACCTGACCACACTCAGTCCTGGGAAGGAAACGGTCGTGTACTAAAATGGAAACAACTGACTCAGCAGGGGCCCAGGAATTCCTCTGAGTGGCACACTGAAAAAACTGAATTATTACAAACACAGTACACTGCTGCCATATCCCTGCTAAAAAGAGCTATGCGTAAGAGAGGGACAGGCATTTGCCTATTACCAGAGAGAGGGGCAGCAGAGGTCTACGATTTGACCCAGGAATTCCACTCCTAGGAATTTACCCTAAGAATGCAGGAGCCCAGCAGGAACGGATTCAAGATGGCAGTAGAAAGACAGCAGGTGTTCTAAGGGGCCTCCGGGATCAAGGACATCTCAGGGACACTCTGCAGATGGCCCAGGTAGCCCTGATATGGGTGCGTGTAGAAAGAACAAGGAATCAAGAGGTGGCAGGAGCAGTAGTCCAGACAGGGACTATGATTACAGTTAGTGGCAATTTCTTTCCTTTTTATTTTTCTTAATTAAATACATTTTCCTTTATGAACATGTCTCACTTTTAATATCAGAAAAGGAAACTTTTAAAAGTCATTATCTAGTGTTGGTACAGATGAAGTAAAATGGGCTTTCTAATTCAATAGAGTTTTAAGAGAAAGGAGTCAGATCTTGTATACTTTTTGACTCATCTGTGAAAATTACCCATATTGATCATAATATAAATATTACTTATATGAGCCAAAATTATGTATGTGGTGTGTTTGTAAGAGTGCTACATCCACGTCTACCACAACAGAAAGGTGATAGTGCTTGTCAAACACAAACACATCAGGAAAAAAGAGCAGAAGCCCATTGTTTTGATGTATGAAGCTAAATACCCGAAGTACCAGTGAAAAGTGGAACGTGGTTGTCTTTGGGCTCTGAAGAAGACCAAGGCAGACTACTGTTTTTCACTCTACATTTTTTTTTGAAGTGAGATTAATGATAAAATTTATTTTACAGGGTTAATGCAAGGATGCAATGCAATAATATAGGCAAACTCTTAGCTCAGGGCCTAGCAAATAGTTAGCTCTCCATAAGCATTAGCATTTGATATTACCAAAATTCTGTTACGTACAGTGCCAGCGCATTTTCTCATATATTTTATTTATTTATGTTTCCTATTATTAATATACAATTACATGAGCAACATTATGGTTACTAGACTGCCCCGATTATCAAGTCCCCACCACATACCCCACTGCAGCCACTGTCCATCAGCGTAGTAGGATGTCATAGAATCACTACTTCTCTTCTCTAAGTTATACTGCCTTCCCTGTATGCTCCCACCCCACACCCACCCCAGCTACATGATGAGTGCTAATTGTAATAGCCCGTTTTCACCTTATCCCTCACTTCCCACCCATCCTCCCCAGTTCCTTTCCCTTTGGTAATTGTTAGTCCATTCTTGGGTTCTGTGAGTCTGATGCTGTTTTGCTCCTTCAGTTTTTCCTTTGTTCTTATACTCCACAGATGAGTGAAATCATTTGATACTTGTCTTTCTCCGCCTGGGTTATTTCACTGAGCATAATACCCTCTAGCTCCATCCATGTTGTTGCAAATGGTAGGATTTGTTTTCTTCTTATGGCTGAATAATATTCCATTGTGTATATGTACCACATCTTCTTTATCCATTCATCTACTGATGGACACTTAGGTTGCTTCCATTTCTTGGCTATTGTAAATAGTGCTGCGATAAACATAGGGGTGCAAATGTCTTTTTCAAACTGGGGTCCTGCATTCTTAGGGTAAATTCCTAGGAGTGGAATTCCTGGGTCAAATAGTATTTCTATTTTGAGATTTTTGAGGAACCTCCATACTGCTTTCCACAATGGTTGTACTAATTTACATTCCCACCAGCAGTGTAGGAGGATTTCCCTTCCTCCACATCCTTGCCAACATTTGTTGTTGTTTGTCTTTTGGATGGCTGCCATCGTAACTGGTGTGATGTGATACCTCACTGTGGTTTTAATTTGCATTTCTCTGATGACTAGTGATGTGGAGCATCTTTTCATGTGCCTGCTGGCCATCTGAATTTCTTCTTTGGAGAAGTGTCTGTTCTGCTTCTCTGCCCATTTTTGAATTGGCTTATTTGCTTTTTGTTTGTTGAGGTGCATGAGCTCTTTATATAATTTGGATGTCAACCCCTTATTGGATACGTCATTTATGAATATATTCTCCCATACTGTAGGATGTCTTTTTGTTCTACTGATGGTGTCCTTTGCTGTACAGAAGCTTTTCAGCTTGATATAGTCCCACTTGTTCATTTTTCCTTTTGTTTCCCTTGCCCAGGGAGATATGTTCATGAAGAAGTCGCTCATGTTTATGTCCAAGAGATTTTTGCCTACGTTTTTTTCTAAGAGTTTTATGGTTTCATGACTTACATTCAGGTCTTAGATCCATTTTGAGTTTACTTTTGTGTATGGGGTTAGACAGTAGTCCCGTTTCATTCTCTTACATGTAGCTGTCCAGTTTTTTGAACACCAGCTGCTGAAGAGGCTGTCATCTCCCCATTGTATACCCAAGGCTCCTTTATCATATATT
Organism: Smutsia gigantea; assembly: GCA_032199065.1. NCBI lineage: Eukaryota > Metazoa > Chordata > Mammalia > Pholidota > Manidae > Smutsia > Smutsia gigantea. The sequence goes on from JAVSCE010009733.1 coordinate 74,138, forward strand.
AATTGACTGTATATGTTTGGGTTAATGTTTGGATTTTCTATTCTTTTCCACTGGTCTGTGGGTCTGTTTTTGTGCCAATACCAAATTCTCTTGATTACTGTGGCTTTGAAGTAGAGCTTGAAGTCAGGGAGCGTAATTCCCCTGCTTTATTCTTCCTTCTCAGGATAGCTTTGGCTATTTGGGGTATGTTGTTGTTCCATATGAATTTTAGAACTATTTGCTCTAGTTCATTGAAGAATGCTGTAGGTATTTTGATAGGGATTGCATTGAATCTGTAGATTGCTTTAGGCAGGATGGCCATTTTGACAATATTAATTCTTCGTAGCCAAGAGCATGGGATGAATTTCCATTTATTAGTGTCCTCTTTAATTTCTCTCAAGGGTGTCTTGTAGTTTTCAGGGTATAGGTCTTTCACTTCCTTGGTTAGGTTTATTCCTAGGTATTTTATTCTTTTTGATGCAATTGTGAATGGAATTGTTTTCCTGACTTCTCTTTCTGCTAGTTCATCGTTAGTGTATAGGAATGCAACAGATTTCTGTGTATTAATTTTGTATCCCACAACTTTGCTGAATTCAGATATTAGATCTAATAGTTTTGGAGTGCATTCTTTAGGGTTTTTTATGTACACTATCATGTCATCTGCAAACAGGGACAGTTTGAGTTCTTCCTTGCCAATCTGGATGCATTTTATCCTTTGTGTTGTCTGATTGCCATGCCTAGGACCTCCAGAACTATGTTGAATAAAAGTGGGGAGAGTGGGCATCCTTGTCTTTTTCCCGATCTTAAAGAAAAAGCTTTCAGCTTCTCGCTGTTAAATATAATGTTGGCTGTGGGTTTGTCATATATGACCTTTATTATGTTGAGGTCCTTGCCCCCTATAACCATTTTGTTGAGAGTTTTTATCATGAATGAATGTTGAATTTTGTCGAATGCCTTTTCAGCATCTATGGAGATGATCATGTTGTTTTTGTTCTTCTTTTTGTTGATGTGGTGGATGATGTTGATGGATTTTCGAATGTTGTACCATCCTTGCCTCCCTGGGATGAATCCCACTTGATCATGATGGATGATCCTTTGATATATTTTTGAATTCAGTTTGCTAATATTTTGTTGAGTATTTTTGCATCTATGTTCATCAGGGATATTGGTCTGTAATTTTCTTTTTTTGTGGTGTCTTTGCCTGGTTTTGGTATTACAGTGATGTTGGCCTAGTAGAATAAGTTTGGGAGTATTCCCTCCTCTTCTACTTTTTGGAAAATTTTATAAGGATGGGTATTAGGTCTTCACTAAATGTTTGATAAAATTCAGCAGTGAAACCATCTGGTCCAGGCATTTTGTTCTTAGGTAGTTTTTTGATCACCAGTTCAATTTCTTTGCTGGTAATTGGTCTATTTAGATTTTCTGTTTCTTCCTGGGTCAGCCTTGGAAGTTTGTATTTTTCTAGAAAGTTGTCCATTTCTTCTAGGTTATCCAGTTTTACCATAAAATTTTTCATAGTATTCTCTCATACTTCGTTGTATTTCTGTGGTGTCCATAGTGATTTTTCCTTTCTCATTCCTGATTCTGTTTATGTGTACAGACTCTGTTTTTCTTGATAAGTCTGGATAGGCATTTATCGATTTTGTTTATTTTCTCAAAGAACCAGCTCCTGCTTTCACTGATTCTTTCTGTTGTTTTATTCTTCTCAATTTTATTTATTTCTGCTTTAATCTTTATTATGTCCCTCCTACTGGCTTTGGGCCTCATTTGTTCTTCCTTTTCTAGTTTCATTTATTGTCAGTTTAGACTGTTCATATGGAATTGTTCTTCTTTCCTGAGGTGGGCCTGTATTGCAATATATTTCCCTCTTACCACGGCCTTCACTGCATCCCACAGATTTTGTGGTGTTGAGTTATTGTTGTCATTTGCCTCCATATATTTCTTCATCTCTGTTTTTATTTTGTCATTGATCCATTGATTATTTAGGAGCATGTTATTAAGCCTCCATGTGCTTGCGGGCTTTTTCATTTTCTTTGTGTAATTTATTTCTAGTTTCATACCTTTGTGATCTGAGAAGCTGGTTGGTACAATTTCAGTCTTTTTTAATTTACTGAGGTTCTTTCTGTGGCCTAATATATAATCTATTCTTGAAAATGTTCCATGTGCACTTGAGAAGAATGTGTATCCTGTTGGTTTTGGATGGAGTGTTCTGTAGATGTCCGTTAGGTCCATCTTTTCTAATATGTTGTTCAGTGCCTCTGTGTCTTTACTTATTTTCTGTGTGGTTGATCTGTCCTCTGGAGTGAGTGGTGTGTTGAAGCTCTTACAATGAATGCATTGCATTCTATTTTCCCCTTTAGTTCCATTAGTATTTGTTTCACATATGTAGGTGATCCTGTGTTGGTTGCATATATGTTTATAATAGTTATGTCCTCTTGTTGGACTGACCCCATTACCATTATGTAATGTCCTTCTTTGTCTCTTGTGACTTTCTTTGTTTTGAAGTCTATTTTGTCTGATACAAGTACTGGAACTCCTGCTTTTTTCTCACTATTAGTTGCATGAAATATCTTTTTCCATCTGTTCAGTTTTAGTTTGTGTATGTCTTTGGGTTTGAAGTGAGTCTCTTGTAGGCAGCATGTACATGGGTCTTGTTATTTTATCCATTCAGTAACTCTATGTCTTTTGATTGGTGCATTCAGACCATTTACATTTAGGGTGATTATTGATAGGTATGTACTTATTGCCATTGCAGGCTTCAGATTTGTGGTTACCAAAGGTTCAAGGGTAATTCCCTTACTATCTAACAGTCTAATTTAACTCACTTTGTATGCTATTACAAACACAACCTAAAGGTTCTTTTTTTTTTCTTCCTTTTTTTTCCTCCTCCATTCTTTGTATGTTATGAATCATGTTCTGTACTTTTTTTCTTCCTTTGGGTGACATCTATTTAGCCTTAGGAATACTTCCATCTATAGGAGTCCCTCCAAAATGCACTGTAGAGGTGGTTTGTGGGAAGTAAATTCTCTCAGCTTTTGCTTATCTGATAATTGTTTAATCTCTCCTTCAAATTTAAATGATAACCTTGCCGGATAGAGTATTCTTGGTTTAGGGCCCTTGTGTTTCATTGCATTAAATATATCATGCCACTCCCTTCTGGCTATAAGGTTTCTGTTGAGAAGTCTGATGATAGCCTGATGGGTTTTCCTTTGTATGTGATCTTTTTTCCCTCTCTAGCTGCTTTTTAAAGGTCTGTCTTTATCCCTGATCTCTGCCGTTTTAATTATTATATGTCTTGATGGTGTCTTCCTTGGGTCCCTTGTGTTGGGAGATCTGTGCACCTCCATGGCCTGAGAGACTATCTCCTTCCCCAGATTGGGGACGTTTTCAGCAATTACCTCCTCAGTGACACTTTCTATCTTTCCCTTTTTTTCTCTTCTTCTTCTGGTACCCCTATAATGTGAATATTGTTCCGTTTGGATTGGTCACACAGTTCTCTCAATATTCTTTCATTCTTAGAGATCCTTTTTTCTTTCTGTGCCTCAGCTTCTTTGTATTCCTCTTCTCTAATTTCTATACCATTTACCATCTCTTCTACTATATCTAATCTGCTTTTAAATCCCTCCATTGTATGTTTCATTTCAAATATGGAATTTCTTTATGATTGAATCTCTGACTTAAATTCATTCCTGAGTTCTTGAATAATTTTCTGTACCTCCATAAGCATGTTTATAATTTTTATTTTGAACTCTTGTTCAGGAAGATTCGTGAGTTTGGTTTCATTTGGCCCTCTTTCTGGGGTTTGTGAGATTTTGATCTGAACCATGTTCTTTTGTCATTTCATATTTCTGTGTGGTGCCCCCTAGTACCCAGAAGCTCCAGTCTGTGGTGCTGCTCATCCCCTAGAGAGAGGTTGGGGACATAGGGTAGCAGAGCTGGTGCCTTGGGGGAGGAAAGAGCTGTTTCCTCAGTCCTGTCTGCAGTGCCTGTCTCCAGTGTCAGAGACAGTCGGCCAAGCACACACGTGTAAACCTCTGTGCTTTGCGTCTCTAGCTTTTGTGGGCAGGGCCTCCCTCTGGCTGGCCTGACGCTAGCACAGTGACTGTTGGTGCCTGCAGGCCAGTAGGAAGGCTTGGCAGGCTGTTTGTCACAGTGGGGAGCCTCAGAGCTGAGTAGGCAGCCAGGGGGATGGAATACCTGCAGCTCCCCAAAGTTCCCAACCAGCTGGGCAGAGCACACCCAGACAACCTTGTCCAGCTCTCCCTTCTCCCACACAGCAAGCTCCATGCAAACCCCATCCCTTCAGCAGCAGTCTCGCTGCAAGGGAACCTCTCAGACTGCCTGCCTTTCCTCTGACACAGAGCGGCTGGGTGTGGATCCCCTCCTCTACAAATGGCCGGAATGTCAATTTCTCAAGTTTTCCACCTGTCCGAGCTCCCCAACGTCCAGAGCACCACACACTATAGGACTCTGCTCACAAAGCAGATCTCTAGGGCTAGGTGTTCAGCAGTCTCTGTATTTCACCCCCTTCCCTGCTCCGTTTCTCTTCCTCCTGCCGGTGAGCTGGGTGGGGGAAGGGCTTGGGTCCTGCCAGATTAAGGCTTTCCTACATTATCCTGTTTCGTGAGGTCTGCTCTGTTCGTGAGGTCTGTTTGCAGTCTGGTTCAGCCTTCTTTCTTGTTGCTGTCTTAAGGTTAGTTGTATTAATTAACTATATTTTTGTACTGTTTGTGGTTTCTGGAGGAGCTCTCTGTCTCACCTCTCATGCCGCCATCTTGAATTACCCTCACTCTACATTTTTTAGTGGTGTTGAAGTATTGAAATATTTTTATATTTTTCAATATTTAAATGAATATTTTCAATGAAATATTTTTGAACTTCATTTTTATGTGGATAAAAATAAAAGCATACAAACCCATTGTCCCAGGAAGTTCATTTCTATGTCTTTAATCCTACAGTGAAAATTACAGAGATGGGCAAAGATTCTTATGCAATCATCAATGCAGGATTATTTATTTAGAAGCAAAACCTGCAACAATGTAAATGTCTAACATAAAGCAATAATTTTTAAAATTGTCGATTCATATGATGATTTTTTAAATCACATTTTCAAGAATTACTTAATTTCATAGCAAAATACTAATTTTAAAATGAGTGAAAATAAAACTAGAATGCAAAAATACATATATTCATAGTAAACAGACTGGAAGAAGTACTTGAGAATGTTTATCATGTTTATCTCTGGGAATTATGATTATAGAGTTAAGAGTATACAAATTGGGTTGTCTAGGAAGCAAAGGCTGAGGTGGAGTTAGGAGTGAAAATATCTTGACGGGGGTGTTACACCTATGAAAAGAAAAGGGAGGAGGCAGGCTGACTGAGTGGTCAGAAGTGATACAAAATCTCTGCCAGCCCAACAGGGAGCTTGGGAGAAAAGATTGCCTATTGAAGGTATACTATGATGGGTGGAAATAGCCAGGACTTTGTGCTGTCATCTTCTGCAGCCATTGGATGGGGCCACTCTGAGAAGAAAGGTGACCTTGGCTGGATAGCTGAGGATAACCAGGAAAGAGGTTATCAGCTTACCACATTCCCTGCAGCTGGGCAATAAATTCTTTCTTGAGGGAAAATCTGACCAGTGCATCTCTCCATCTGCAACAAAGGGTGATTTTTTTAAATAGTTATTTTATAATCTCCTAATTTTGACACAATATTCCATATTTTTATAATACAAATTTTTTAATATTAGTAGACTCCAAATAAAAGTTCAGAGTGATTGTCTAAAGTATGTGTGAGGGTTTTTTTGGTCAACTAGCTTGTCTGTTCAGAGGTCACTGCTGTCCCTTTTTTACTTGTAGGGTGTGTTCCAAGTAGGTGAGGCTTCCAGAGCTGAGTTCTAGTACCTCATCTGTGTAATGAGGAAATTTTATCTTACTGTAATTGTGAAATTAAATTATTCCTCTTGATTGATCATTTCTTCAACATATATTTGTTATAGATCTACATGTTAAACTACTAGTAGACCCTTTGCTGGCTGTTGATATTAATGAGATGCTGATGATCACAAACTTAAAATCTCACAGTTTAGTATATGAAATAAGTCATGTACTTAATATGTTAAAAATATAAATACCCTTAGAGTTTCAGTTTTGCAATATTAAAATAATTCTGGAGATTGCACAATATGAATGCATTTAAATACTGAACTGTACACTTAAAATGGGTAAGAATGTAAATTTTATGTTCTGTGTATTTAGCTACAATTTTTTTAAATGTTAAATGTACATATCCTTTGGCCTAGTAATTACACTTCTGGGTATGTATCCCCAAGAAACTCTCCTCCATGTGTACAAAGAAACAAGTGTGAGGATGTTTTCTGCAGCACTGTTTATAATAGCAAAAGGGTAGAAACAGCCAACAGATAACAAAGAGGAATGGGTAAGTAAAATGTAGTATATTCATATACAAACCTGAATTGGTCTTAAAAACATTTTGGGGGGATTAAAGTAAGATGCAAAATGATACAAATATCAGGATACCATTAATGTAAGATTAAGAATGCACACAATATCACAATGAATTGGTTATGGGTACATATATGTATGCAGATAAACTTAAAGAGAAAGGAATGGAAGGATACACACCAGGCTCATGGTAGAAGTGGCCACTGGAGATTGAGAGGAGATATGGTACTGAGTGAGAGAGTGTGTGGTTAAAGGGGACTTCATTTTATCTATATGGTTTCATTTATTTTTAAAATATGGAAGCACAACATCATCCACTACATCAAAAAAAAGAAGGGCAAGAACCACATGGTCATCTCCATAGATGCTGAAAAGGCATTCAACAAAACTCAACATACATTCATGATAAAAACTCTCAACAAAATGGGTATACAGGGCAAGTACCCCAACATAATAAAGGCCGTATATGACAAACCCACAGCCAACATTATATTTAACAGCGAGAAGCTGAAAGCTTTTTCTTTAAGATCGGGAACAAGACAAGGATGCCCACTCTCCCCACTTTTATTCAACATAGTTCTGGAGGTCCTAGCCACGGCAGTCAGACAACACAAAGAAATAAAAGGCATCCATATTGGTAAGGAAGAACTCAAACTGTCCCTGTTTGCAGATGACATGATAGTGTACATAAAAAACCCTAAAGACTCCACTCCAAAACGACTAGATCTAATATCTGAATTGGGGGAGTCAAAATTAATACACAGAAATCTGCTGCATTCCTAAACACTAACGGTGAACTAGCAGAAAGAGAAATCAGGAAAACAATTCCATTCACAATTGCATCAAAAAGAATAAAATACCTAGGAATAAACCTAACCAAGGAAGTGAAAGACCTATACCCTGAAAACTACAAGACACCCTTGAGAGAAATTAAAGAGGACACTAATAAATGGAAATTCATCCCATGCTCTTGGCTACGAAGAATTAATATTGTCAAAATGGCCATCCTGCCTAAAGCAATCTACAGATTCAATGCAATCCCTATCAAAATACCTACAGCATTCTTCAATGAACTAGAGCAAATAGTTCTAAAATTCATATGGAACAACAACATACCCCAAATAGCCAAAGCTATCCTGAGAAGGAAGAATAAAGCAGGGGAATTACGCTCCCTGACTTCAAGCTCTACTTCAAAGCCACAGTAATCAAGAGAATTTGGTATTGGCACAAAAACAGACCCACAGACCAGTGGAACAGAATAGAAAATCCAAACATTAACCCAAACATACATGGTCAATTAATATATGATAAAGGAGCCTTGGATATACAATGGGGAGATGACAGCCTCTTCAGCAGCTGGTGTTGGCAAAACTGGACAGCTACATGTAAGAGAATGAAACTGGACTACTGTCTAACCCCATACACAAAGGTCAACTCAAAATGGATCAAAGACCTGAATGTAAGTCATGAAACCATAAAGCTCTTAGAAAAAAAACATAGGCAAAAATCTCTTGGACATAAACATGAGCGACTTCATGAACATATCTCCCTGGGCAAGGGAAACAAAAGCAAAAATGAACAAGTGGGACTATATCAAAGCTGAAAAGCTTCTGTACAGCAAAGGACACCATCAGTAGAACAAAAAGATATCCTACAGTATGGGAGAATATATTCATAAATGACATATCTGATAAAGGGTTGACATCCAAAATATATAAAGAACTCATGCACCTTAACAAACAAAAAGCAAATAATCCAATTAAGAAATGGGCAGAGGACATGAATAGACACTTCTCTAAAGAAGAAATTCAGATGGCCTACAGGCACATGAAAAGATGCTCCACATCGCTAATCATCAGAGAAATGCAGATTAAAACCACAATGAGATATCACCTCACACCAGTGAGGATGGCCAACATCCAAAACACAAACAACAGCAAATGTTGGCGAGGATGTGGAGAAAAGGGAACCCTCCTACACTGCTGGTGGGACTGCAAATTAGTTCAACCATTGTGGAAAGCAGTATGGAGGTTCCTCAAAAAACTCAAAATAGAAATACCATTTGACCCAGGAATTCCACTCCTAGGAATTTACCCTAAGAATGCAGCAGCTCAGTTTGAAAAAGACATATGCACCCCTATGTTTATCGCAGCACTATTTACAATAGCCAAGAAATGGAAGCAACCTAAGTGTCCATCAGTAGATGAATGGATAAAGAAGATGTGGTACATATACACAATGGAATATTATTCAGCCATAAGAAGAAAACAAATCCTACCATTTGCAACAACATGGATGGAGCTAGAGGGTATTATGCTCAGTGAAATAAGCCATGCCGAAAAAGACAAGTATCAAATGATTTCACTCATATGTGGAGTATAAGAACAAAGAAAAAAACTGAAGGAACAAAACAGCAGCAGACTCACAGAACCCAAGAATGGACTAATAGTTACCAAAGGGAAAGGGACTGGGGAAGATGGGTGGGAAGGGAGGGATAAGAGGGAAAAAGGGGCATTATGATTAGCAGATGTAATGTTGGGGGGGCACGGGGACAGCTGTACAACTCAGACAAGACAAGTAGTGACTCTATAGCATCCCACTATGCAGATGGACAGTGACTGTAATGGGGTTGGTGGGGGGGAAATGATGAAGGGTTAGTTTAATAACCATAATATTGCACATGTAACTGTAGATTAATGTTACCAAAATGAGTTTTAAAAAAAAGAAAAGAAGAGGTGGTACATATACACAATGAAATATCATTCAGCCATAAGAAGAAAACAAATCCTACCATTTGCAACAACATGGATGGAGCTAGAAGGTATTATGCTCAGTGAAATAAGCCAGGCAGAGAAAGACAAGTATCAAATGATTTCACTCATCTGTGGAGTATAAGAACAAAGAAACAAACAGCATCAGACTCACAGAACCCAAGAATGGACTAACAAGTTACCAAAAGGAAAGGGACGGGGGAGGATGAGTGGGAAGGGAGGGATAAGGGGGTAAAAGGGGCATTACGATTAGCACACGTAATGCAGCGGCGGGGGACACGGGAAAGGCTGTATTTATAGAGGATACAGGCAATGATTCTATAGCATCTTACTAAGCTGATGGACAGTGACTGTAGTGGGGTATCTGGGGGGGACTTGATAATAGGGGGTCCAGTAACCATAATATTGTTCAAGTGATTGTACATTGAAGATACCAAAATAAAAAAATATTGAAACAAATAGTGTTAAAAATTGATCCTGTATGGTGGAAATATGTATGATTTTCATTTTATTTATAACACTACTTTGTACTTTAAATTTTTATTTAAAAAGTAAACGATTATAAGATTAAAAAAAGCAAATTATGCACAGACAAAAAGAGATATAGGTAGAGTTGTATGGGAGTTCAGAATGGAGAGACATTACCAAAGGCAGGGTGGGAAGGGGAGGCGGTCAGGAAAGGCATCTGAACTGAGCATTCAAGGATAGAGAAGTTGAAGATAGGTGAGAAGGGAAACGTGGAATGGTATTCCAGGCAGAATGAGCAGCATTAAAGAGTCATGGAGACAGGAAAGCAAGGGACTCTTGAATAGTTCAGATTGGCTTGACCAAGAGATACCAGATGACAAAAGGCAGGCAGTGAGGTCTAAAAGGTGATTGCCATCTCATCCAAAAGGCATATTCTACAGGAAACCAAAGAATTTCAGTCTATTCTATAGATACTGGCTTGTTATTAGGGTTTTGGAGATAGGATGAGAGGCTAAGAACAGGAATATTCATTTGGTTGTGAAGTATAAATTAGTCTGAAATAGAGGACAAGAAGCAGAGAAAGCAGGTAGAAGGAAATGTTTCTAAGAGTTCAAGGGAGGGATGAATATAGATCCTCCCCCAGCATGTCCTCTACCCGCCCCCCCCTTTTTTTTTAACAGTTCTGATCCTGGTGCCCTTTTTGACCACACAGTCGTCTCTGAAATAATATTTCTGCCGCTGGACTCATGTTTCCCAACCATTTTTCATGTTCCAACACATGGCGGAGGATTAAAACATGCTCTCCTCGTTCCAATGGTTCAGTGAGGCAGAGATTCTAGGGACATCTGGTAGGAATATGCCATTTGAAAGGGGATCTAAGTGATTTTCTGATCAGTCATACCTTTCATCCTCTACAAACACTGACCAAAAATGTTCAAAGTTCCCATTGCCTGGTTCTGTTCCCTGAGAACAGAATAGAAGCCACATTTCTTGGCATATCCCCCATCCCAGGTCTGGTAGCTGCTAACTTCTCCAGCTTTAGTGCCTTCTTCTCCTATATGAATTCTCCATATTGTTGTCATGTTGATATGCTCCATAATCCCACAGCCATAACTGTGCATTTTCTTATTCCCCACCCTACCCCAGAATGTTCTTCCTCCCGATCTCTGCTTATCAAAAATTCTATTCATTCTAGCGCGCAGGTTTCACTTCTTCTGTGAAGCCTTTTTTGATCATCCCAGAGAGAATTATGTTCTTCCTCTCAGTTACCAAGGTGTCTGCAGGTCACCTCTCTTACACTGCCTCTCTTTCTTTTAACATTGTGTCTCTTCCTCTACTTAGATTTTGAGTCTCTGGAGGTAATGATCAAGTTTTTTTGCTTTTGTTTTTGTTCTTTTAATCCCTTTGGCACACACTAGCCCAAAGTCCTTGCAGGTCAAGGTGTTTGATAATTAAAGTAACTACCATTTATTGAAAACATTTTAGTACCAAGCACCATATACATTATATCTATTCCTCATAAAACCCCAGCACATAGGTAATGTTATCCTCATTTTACAAAAGAAGAAACAGAGGCTCAGAGATATTCACTAACATGCCTATTATATGCAGCTAGAAAACAGGAGATTTAAGATTTAAGTAGGGCTCCAATAGCTCTGAAGCTTGTATTGTTTTTATTGCATTATGCTGCTTTTCTTTGTAATGGTTGAGTGAATGATAGAACACACTTTTGAACACCTTTTTTCAACCTGTTTTCTTTGGTGTTTTCTTTCTGGAGGTTTACCCAGCTGGTAAAGCAGAAGGGAATACTGGCAGTCTTTCTTGCCAGGTGTATTAGTTTTAAGTAATACAATCCAAATAATACTGACTACACAATAGAAGTAAATATGTTGGCTAATAAACCAAGGAGTCTATTGGTGGGTTGCTGGCTTTTAATTTGGATCAATGTTATCACAAATTTGCCTTTCTCCTTCAGCTTCTGAATTGATTTTATTCCCAGGCAGGCTTTCCCCATGTGACAAAAATGACCACCAGCGGCTCCAGGTACCATTCTGCCAACTTAGTAACCCAGCAGAGAGCGCACCTCTTTTCTGATCACACATTCACTCAGCTAGTATATGACAGTCTCCCTGTGCCTGAGTAGAGGCTGTGGGAGGCTCCATGATCTGTCCTCAAAGGGCTCCCTAGACAAGGGTTTTCCTGGTTTGGTCCCAAAGGTTGCGCTGTTCTTGAGATCAGTTACGTAATAAAACATTCTTCTCAAGGGAAATGGCCTGGCTTGAGTCCTGTGCTGGCCTAGGGCCAACTGAGAGGAAGAGCCTGGGATCTGATACCATAAGGGGACACAGTGTCCACTACAGTAGCCCTGGGAAGGCCAAACCTGCCATTGGGAGGCACAGTGACAAATAGCAAGTAAGGCAAGCAGTTGGTATCTGGGGCCAAACAGAAAATGACATGTTGTCATAATGGGAGACAGAATTGTGAGACAGGAGATACTCAGGATTTCAGACCAGGTAAGTCTGGTCAACAGGTGGTAGGATCCCAGCCACTGGAATAGTTCAGGAACATTCCAGTCCCAGGAGTGGGGAATTGAAAAGAGTAGGCAGTTGCAGGGGGGATCAGGACCCTGCGCAGATTAATGACTGGATGTGAGGCACTAGGCTGATATCCATGGACTGGGTCGGGAGTCCAGGGCAGAGCTGAGTCTTAAGAATGAAACTGAAGGTCGGTTATCTGGTAGAACTGGGACATAAGTTCAGACTAGCAACAGCCTTGACAGCAAACACTAGAGTGAGAGACTGAAGTGGTAAAAATTCCTCCTTCCTCTGTGAAGGAGCCACTGACTAGATGAAGACTGGGCCTGGGGATGCTATTGGATGGCTTCAGCTAAATGGAAGGAGAAAGAGCTTGGTTCCACAACAGGGTCCAACCAACTGCCAAATATCAGGGGCATATATTGTCCCATTGGAATGCATAACGTAAGAAAAAATTAAATTGAAAAATTTTCAGCAGGAATGTATTAAGTAACAAAGAGAATGGAGAAATAAATAGATGCAATTGTAATAGGATGTTAAATGAGATTTCCCTGTTTTCTTAGTGTCAGAGCTTAGAATAATAGGTGGCAAGTACCACCCCATTAATAAGAGATGTGTCAGATCATTTATTCATGACTTGGTCAAGGGATGCCCCCCAAACTAGTTCTGAAACCAGTAGCCTGTGACCCACTTTTGGTTTGGGAAAAGAAAATCAGGGATCTCTGGTTTGAAAAGTGAGGATTGCTTTGAAGGAAATGATCAGAGTGCGGTGTTTTTCTCACTCTCCGGTCAAGAAAGGTGGAGAATGGGGACCTTCCAGTAACTAACATCTCAGGTGGTTAAGTGCTGAATGGAAGAAATGCCCTGAGGTGGCTGGGAACTAGAGCGGAGTAGGTGAGAAAGCTCTTGGGACAATCTGACCTGGCTCCCTGAGTTGTGGAGTAAAGACACTGATGTCCTATCTGACCTAAGAGCTAGGTGAGAGGCTGGCTGGAAGACCAAAGACATAGGTTAAGGGACTAGGAAGGGAGAGGTGACAGAGTGAGTTTAAAAAGCAATAGTAAGAATGAATAAAATCGTCCCTTCCTTTGGATAAAAGGTGAGACATCTGAGTTTTCCTTTCAGCTCTACCACACAAATTAGCTGTGCTAGTGTGGAAAACTGCTCTGTCTTCCTGGGTATCAGCTCTTTTCTATAAAAGGAAGAACTGGACTAGACTGCCTGAAGGGACCTTCCCTGACTTGCGGATACTATGGGTGTATTTGGCTGAGCTGGATACTGGACGGTGACTCATGGACTGGGATGGGTTGTTATGGTATATATGTTCCATTACACTAGGTGCTAGAAATTCAGGGCTCAGGAGTTCAGCTTTCTTTCCTTCCCCACCCCCTCTTCTCTTAACAAGTATTTAAAATATGAATTACAGTTCTTTTTCTAAGAAAAAGTCACCCAAGTACCACTAACCTGACACATTACTGATTTTATTTTGGCATATTCCTTTCCAGACCTTCACCACTGATCTCAGTATGTGCCCCAGATGCAGTCAGTAGCATATGCTTTTTGTATTTTTACAGCCCATCAGTTCAATGGTAAACTGTGCATGACCAGGAGGAAACTTCGGCTGTTTCCAGTCATTGCACAGTAAGAGCAGGCAAGGAATAAGCTGGCCTTTGGTACTACAGTCTTTGGGGGGCACAGAACTACTCTGGTGCAGCCTCTCTTCCTCCTTATGTCTCCTTCGCCCCTCTCCGCCCTCACTTCCTGATCCTTCAACAACAGGAACTCAAGAGGCCCCATAGCACTAAGCCACAGCACCTCTGATCTATGAGACATTCACTTTAACACAGCTTCTGGGTTGAAATACCAGGTGACTCATTAAGGAGACATCACAGAAGCCACCGGAGTTATGCCAAGCTCCTAAAATCACAGAGAGAAACATTATCAAGGGGATGTAGGATGTGCTGGTGATGCTGCTTGTTGTTCAGACAGGAATGAGGAGATGCTCACAGATGTCAGCACCCCACTCACCTCAGTACCCACTCTTATGTCTCCGCCCCTGTGACCTTGGGCCTCCTGACAGCCTGACAGGAGCACACCTGAGTCCAGCCCCAGAAAGGCCAAGCTTTTTGGAGAAGTCTTTGTACTTACTCATCTAGGCAGATGGTTCAGACTGGGCCTTGAGATGCTGGTCCTCAAAATTTAGCCTGGTGTTATGGAAACTTAAAGAACAAGGTTAGTTAAGGGCAATTGGTCTAGAGAAGCAGGTAGGTAGGGATTGGTTTGTGCAGTCCCTGGAGCTTGCAGGGAAGGAGTAGTCACCATGTGCAGCAGGGGTGTGACATGCTCAGTTATATGTTTTAGAAAGATCACACTGTAACACGATCTTTCATGTGAATGATTTGAAAAGGAAAAGACTGCAGGCAGAGAACTGAGGTTGTTAAAAGAGAAAAAAAGGACAAAATTGACTAGGTGATAAGAGAAAGTACTATCCCCTGGAGAGGTACGCAGGTAAAATACCTTTCTTTTCTGTGGGTTGCCTTTTTTTTTTTGGCATTGAACATTTTAAAGAAATATGTGTTTATATTTTTTTCTAATTACCAAAGCAATCCATACTCACTGTAAAAACTTTAAACAATTCATAAATATTTAATTTAGGATGTAAAAGTTCTGCATAATCCCACCCCCCAGGGGTAACAGCTGTTATTAGTAAAATGCCTTCCTCACAGTGGGAAATCCTGCTTTTAGCAAAGAACTTGAAATGCCTCACAACTAGATCTCAAAAGGCAAATGCAATGATCAGATTCCCTGAAGAGTAAGTGATGAAAGATTATTCAGAGGAGGAAAGGTGTACAGAAGTAACGGAGTGAAAAAGATAAATGCTAAAGGAGTTAATTCCCAATCATATTTTCTGCTCAGGGGTTCATTTGCCTGAAGCTAACTAGGGTGCTGGACTAAGTAGGTAGCTAGTGTTTACTTCAGTAGAATAA
Organism: Smutsia gigantea; assembly: GCA_032199065.1. Lineage (NCBI taxonomy): Eukaryota > Metazoa > Chordata > Mammalia > Pholidota > Manidae > Smutsia > Smutsia gigantea. Next base: position 89,341 of record JAVSCE010009733.1, read on the forward strand.
ATGAACTCTAGAAGTTTACCTTCATTCTTTTTTTTTTTTTTATTGAGTACTTTATATTTACTTCATCTTTAAAGACTCCTTATGACAATCATTCATGGTAGACAGTATTCAGGTCCACCTGCCTTTCAAGTCTGCCTTTTCCTCTGTGACATGTCCTTGCACTGGGAGGGAAGTGGAGCCACAGGTATTCTTGGAAGGCCCTCCAACTTCTGAGGTTCTGTCTTGTTAGCTGCCACTTCCCTCGGTGCTGGAGCCTGCCGGCAGGAGTCAAAGAGTTCCTGAGTGGGGGCGTCGGACTGTATATACAAGATGACAGGAGGGCAAACCAGTCTGGTGCAGAATGCAGAATGCCCAGAAGCTTTATTCAGGGATGGCTTATATACACCTGAATTGCCTACAGAACAATACAATGGGCTGGCCCAGGTGGGTGGCCTTGAGATAAGACCTCCCTACATACCTGAGATACTTGTTCCTGGAATTTAGGAACTTTTTAAGGTTTCTTTCAGAGTCAGGCCCAGTTCAGGCCTTAGATGGAGACTAGGCACAAAAACACAATCAGTCCTGTCCTGTACTCTTGCTCCTTCTGTCCCAACCGCTCTCCACACCTCTGTCTCCACCAACGGCAAAGAAAAGGAAAAGTCCTTTCCTCCTCCTCTGGTGGCTCATGGCAGATTACTTAGCACTTGACACGGCTCTGTGCCACTGTTCCTGGGTGGAATTAAATCAGGACAGGAAAATATTAATTTGGAGTTGGGGGTGGAAGCTGCTTCTTTCCAATTACTCTCCACCCCATCAGGCTTATCCTGGCGCAAACAAGGAAGGAGGCTGGATGAATTGCTTTGGACTCTTCCCCACTCCAGCCCCAATTACTGGGCCGGCTTGGCTCCCAGCATTATGAAGCACACTGCTGTGCGGGAAATTGTGTGAAATTTTAACGGATTTTCAGACGCAGTAATGGAGCACAGGATTTGGGCCAGCATATGCCGGGCGGCTGGGCCCTCTGTGCCTCTGCTGAGGTTAAGCTGTTCGGGCTTTCTTTGTGTAGTAAAGGATCATCTGGTTAAACCCAAAGCCCAGGGCCACCAGAATGGTTCAGACCCTGATGCTACAGGGGCAGGGTGGGCTCCTAGAGGACAGGAAGCCGCTGCCTTGGTAATAATAATAGTAACACGATTTTCTGAGCCTCCACATGTGCCAGGTGCTTACCCACAACATCTGTAAGCCTCATTCTTTCAAGTTCTTATTTCTTCTCCATCTTTTTTTTTATTAAGGTATTATTGATATACACGCTTATGAAGGTTTCACATGAAAAAACAATGTGGTTACTACACTTACCCATATTATCAAGTCCCCACTCATACCCCAATTCAGTCACTGTCCATCAGTGTAGTAAGATGACACAGATTCACTGTTTGCCTTCTCTGTGCTACACTGTTTTCCCCGTGACCCCCCACACCATGTGTACTAAACTACTTCATTCTTGATTAACTGTTCATATACTGCAGTTTTCTTTAGAAAAGAAAAAGTATGGTCCTGAAGCTAAAAAGGGTTTTGCATTCCTAGAAGGCCTCTTAACACGGCAGATAACAACAGTAAATAATTCAGCATCTTTGCACTCATTGGTACATATCAGATTGGAATAATACTTCCTGTCTGCTTTCCTGGGGAGATGCTGAAGCAAGTCATCATTCTTGGTTGCTTGCTTTTGAAATCATAGAACAAGTCTGTACTTAAGAACTTTTAAAGGAAAGAATTGTCCTTTCTAGAGAATTCATGGAGAGTTTTTTTTTTAGGAAGAAAGCCTTTCTTGGAACCCATTTGGGAGTTTAACAACTTTTACCGTCAGAAATTTTGATCTCTTTCAGTCATGTATAATAGAAACCCAATTCAAACAACCTTAGGTGAAAAAGGGGAAGTTATTGTTTCACTCCTCTAAAGCCTGACAGAGGTGGAATTGGCTTGAGGAGTATGAGCTCCACCAGAAACTATAATTGGATCTCATAAATTCTACTTCAGAATCTGCATGATGCTTGAGTGCTGTAGATGCATTCTCAGAAGTGGTGGAATGGCCATGCTTGGTCATATGTGTGTCAAAACACCGAGAGCTAGTCTTCAAAGACAGAGAATACCAAACAGCGGTGCAGGGAAAAAGAGAGATGAGAAATGGTCAGGGGCTGCCATGATCACAGTTCCTGATGGTTTTTCAGATCCTGTTCCCTTTCACTTTCCATCCTGGCTACCTTGGGCTTTGCTGAAATACCTCCTCTTTGCACAAGTTTGAAGTGAATTTCTCTTACTTGCAACCTACAAAATCAGGCCTGCTATAGACTGAATGTTTGTGTCCCTCTAAATTCATGTGTTGCAGCCTTAACCCCCGATGTGATGTGTTTGTTGGAATACAATGTGAGTATTTGAGAAGTGGTTCGATTTAAATGAGGTGATGAGGGTGGATCCTTCCTGATGGGATCAGTGCCCTTCCATGAAGAGCACTGGAGCTCTCTTTCTCTATGTGAGGAAGTAGTAAGAAAGCAGCTATCTGCAAGCTAGGAGGAGAGTCCTCAACAAGAGCTGATTCAGCAGACATCCTGACCTTGGACTTCTCAGCCTCCAAAACTGTGAGAAATAGTTATCTGTTGTTTAAGCCACCCTGTCTATGGTATTTTGTTATTACAGCCCAAACTGACAAAGAAAATGACTAGGACAACTCCTAAAGAAAATTATTAACAGCTTTTACTGTATATTTTCTGAAAGACATAGAGGAACCTTTCTCCTATACTGAAACTTCCCTCTCAAAGTTCATCAGTCTCGAATTGACAAACCCAGTGACTTTCACTCAATTTTTATTTTGCTTTGCCATATTGGTTATATCCTTGCCTTCTTGAAATCCTCTCCCTCCATCTCTGTGATCCCCCCTCCCATGGATTCTCCTTTTATGTCCCTAACAGCTCTTTTTCATTATCCTTCACTGTTTTCTCTTCTCCACTTGCCCTATACCAGTGATCTCTAAGATTCTGTTCTTGACCATCCTCTCATCTTGCTCTACCCTCTTTACTGAATAGCTTTTATCTTCCACATTTTCTCTCTCACTCATAAGCAGAGGACTTCCTCCCTTGTTATTCATAGCCTTAAAATTTGCTGAACTCTAAGTCCTAATTTGTACTCTCCGAGGGACTATCCCCACCTAGATCATCTGCAAACACCATAAACACATCCCAACTGAATGTCTTCTTTCCTAATCTAGTCTCAAATTACTTTTCTAGCCACCAGTACCTTCCACACTGAACCTCTCTTGTAAGCTACAGTCTCTTCTAGCCTTCAGCCCAATCTTGTAGCCTTCCCTTTCCCATCCTTCTCCTCTCCCCTATCCTTTCTTGGTACTTGCTTCCTACTTCATCCGGCTCCCATTCTCACTTTCTTATTTAAATCCTGCCTTGTCCAATATTCATCCTCTTCTTTCAGCCTTGCTGAATACCTCTTTCCCAGGACATGTCATACAATTTTACACCTCCATGATTTGCTTATGGTTTCCTTCTCCCTGCAATGCCGGTGTCCTATCTAAATACTATTCATCTTTCCAAAGCCAACTAAAAGGTTCATTCTTCCCCGAAGCCCCCTGACACACCCAGCAGGACCAAGCATTCACTTCTTTGGGCTTCCCCAGAACCACCAGAACAAATACAACAATCTGACTTGGGTTCTTGCTAGTTATGTATTTTCCTTTCTTTCTTGCTAGGGTGTGATTTTTCTTGAAGAAAGGACCTTCATGGCATTGCACTGCATAATTTGGATGCTCAGTAATATTTGTCAAATTGAATCATAGAAGAAATTAATTGGGAAATGGAAGAGATCTTTGACAAGAGGCAGTGTAGCTTAAGAAAGTCAGTAATACTTTGGGGGACTGGTCTTTAAATGTAAATTCTTTGCTGTTAAAAAGTGGAGTGAAATACAAACAATAGCAGATAGGGCAAATGCCCTCTTTCTTCTTGGTAAGTGATTGAATTTGGTCTTTCTCCTGCAACCCAAGTGGGCCTTACCTTTAAAATGTCAGCTTTATACAGCATGTGGAAGACAAGCAATGACTGTTTAGCATCTTACTATGCTGATAGTGACCGCAATAGAGGGGGTGAGAACTTGATAATATGGGTGACCGTTGAAATCGTGGTGTTTATGTGAAACCATCATAAGGTTGTATATCAATGATAATTTAATTTTTAAAAAATCCAAAAAATAAATAAATAGAAATAAAATGTCTTCTTTAAATAAACTAAGATTTCTTGAGATTCTTATCCTGAGAGATGTTATTATTTAAGTAAGCAGAGGAGAGAACTCTGAACTGGTGCATTATCTAGTCTTTTTTTTTTCATGCATTTTAGCTCTTTATTTATTTATTTTTATTAAGGCATCATTGATACACATTCCTATGAATGTTTCACAAAAAAAAACAATTTGGCTGCTACATTCACCCATATTATCGAGTTCCCCCATCCCCCTGTACCCCATTGAGGTCACTGTCCATCAGTGTAGTAAGATACTACAGAGTCACTATTTGTCTTCTCTGTGCTACACTGTCTTCCCCGTGACACCCCCCACCGCCCCCAGCGCCACACACCATGTGAACTAATCATAATACCCTTCAATCCCCTTCTCCCTCCCTTCCCACCCGCCCTCCCCTACCACCCCTCCCCTTTGGTAACTGCTAGTCCCTTCCTGGAATCTGTGAGTCTGCTGCTGTTTCATTCCTTCAGTTTTGCTTTGCTGTTACACTCCAAATATGAGGGAAATCATTTGGTATTTGTCTTTCTCTGCCTGGCTTATTTCATTGAGCATAATACACTGCATTATCTAGTCTTGATATGTGGTGGGCCCCACATATATGAGTAACTGGCTTATGAAGAAATCTCTTATCAGGGCATTAGAAGCAGAAGAGCATATTGGTCAGGAGCTTGGCTCTGAAGCAGGAGTACCAGAGTCTGAATTAGGCAAAACTTTGTGCTTCAATTCCCGCTAGGGCTCAGAGGGAACTGTAGTGGACCTACCTCACAAGATTATTATGACAATTGGACAAATTAATATATGAGAAGTTTTTGAACAGGCTAAGCACATAGTAAGCACTCAGTAATTATTAGATACTGTAATTGTTTTTGATTACCACTTTCAACTATGATGTGTCAAGTCCCCCTCTCCTGTACTGTAATGATAGATACCCTGGGCAGGTTCTATGACTTGATTTCTAAAACTCAGTTGTCTGGTTTACAACATCAGTCTTACGATTGGTTCAAAACTCTCTTCCCTGGAAAGCTAGACTTCTGGATGGAGGAAATTGGTTACCTTTTTCAAGCTGCTTCCCACTCTAATGCCCTGGAGGGTACGGGGAGCTGGGTCATGCCCAGGGGCACTTTGTCCCCTTCCCTGTTCTCAGAAAGGGGTCTGGGAGAGGGATGAGGCAGTCAGAGTCTTCTCGTGTCGCCAGCTGCCTCTTATTGGGGAGGCATCCCTGAAATCTAATCCGGTTCAGTTTGGTTCTGCTACTGCTGTGGCCTCTGATGAAGTGGTACCCTCCCCCTGAATGGGTGCACTGCCCCTTTAGGCACATCGTTCCCCCAGGTATATTTTTGGTATTAGATTACTGAAGCAAAATTATGCTGGAGAGGAGACTGGAAACAACACATGATTTTGTTGTTGTTGTTATTGTTCTGAGAAGCAGGGACGGTTTACAATCAGAACACTCTGCTTTCCCACAGAGCTTGCCCAATAACCTCCCGCTGAGGATTTGTAATAGAGCTCAGTGTGGCTGAGGAGGATCCGAGACCAGAAGGCCAAATGCTTCACAAAGGGGCTTCAAGTACTTTAAAGAGAGCAACAGCCCAGAACAATACTTACTGAATATCTACTAAACTAAATACTTTGTATACATTATCTATCCTATGTGGTAAGGATTATTAGCTCCATTTTACGGATGAGGAAAGCAAAGATAAGAAGAATTCAATCAATTGCCATTATTTCTTAGGGTCCTGTTTCTTACATACTAATTTCAATACTGACCAAAAATCTAGTAAAGATTTCAGAGTGGCCATATAAACAAAGTCATGTTTTTGCTATTTAGGATATTGCTGTGATTACCAATGAAATTTTTTTTCTGATGTAAATATGTATCTTTACTTTATATAAATTCAACACAAGGATAAGGGCCATAAAATGCCTTAATTTTTACCATCTTTAAAGTCTTTTCACTTTAGAGAACTAAAGAAAAGGGTGATCTTATTGTTGCTAAATTCAATGGGCATTTTTTTCTGTCCTTTTAAAATGTGTCTTCTGTATACACGTGCAGTCTCCCTTCACCTTAATTGAGCGAACTTTCCATTACTAATTTGCACATTCCACTGAATAACAATGCTTTTTAGGATGACTCTTTCAAGAGCTATTGAGGAAAACATGTTATAGGTACTCTAGTATTTGCTAATGTCTTTTTACTTCCTTTGATCTCAGATCCAAGTAATGAAATTAGCACTGTGTGTGGGAAACACTCATACCAGGTACGGAAACTGGGATTGAGGGCGCAACTTGAGTTGGCAAGGGACATGCTAATCCCAATTCATTTTTCTTTTTGGCAAGAAGATAATTCACTGAAAATTAAAATTTTCTTTTTAAATTCTCAAATCACTTCTTTAAAGTTCTTGCACTTAACCATAAGCCTGACATCTATCAGCCACCACCTATTCAACTGTAAATAAACATTTATAAAAAGTCTGCTGTGCACTTTTCCACTGTGGTGTTGGAATACTATAGTAACCAAGGCAGACGAGGTATTTGCTTTCATGGTGCTTAGGTCTTATCTAGGGAAACTGTCAATAATCAAATAAATAAAATAATTACATGTGATGTAGTGTGAGGAAAATAAGACTAAATGTCACAAAACAGAGTGATGGGAGGAAGGCAATAGTAAATAGGATAGTCAGGAAGGACTGACAGCTGACTGAAACCTGAATGATGAGGAGGCAGCCACAGAAAGATTGGAGAAAAGAGCCTCTCAAACCAAAGAACTAGCAGGTGCAAGGGCCTGGGAATTATTTGGCAACTTTTAATGTTTTGGATACTGAGCATGTAGGCTCCCTTTCCACTCCCCCTACACTCATTGATGAGAACCCAACAATAAGTACAGTGCAAGAGCGGAAGATTTTGTTTAACTCCAGAACTTAAAAAACCTGGCATGCAAATAAGCTGAAGTCAAGAAAACAACAAAGGTGAATTGGAGCCTTAAAAATTTACCAGGCCTACTAAGAATTCTTTCTGTCATGAAGATGAATTCTAGGAAATGTTATTCAGTTTTGTTGATTCAATAAAGTTATTCATTAGCAAGGAATCCACCCTAAGTCACTCCGCTATGCTTAGTGCGTAACTTTATTTATAACTAAATGTTTCCTGAAGTAAAATGGAAGACAACCACTTTGCTCTGTATATTTGTGCTTCTCAACAGAAATGCTATAGTAGACTTTCTTACATTTGTGGTATACTACTTTTAACCAGGCATCAAGGCAATAAAAATAGTTTTCATGTGATTGTGTCTTTGGAAGTCTGGCATAAAATGTGATTTCACTTACTGAGTGTGGTGTGACAGCTGTAAATTGCCACATTCCAGCTTAATGCTTCAATACTGTATTTTCAGCGTGACTGAGTCGCTGGCTTTTTCTGGCTTTGACTCCCTTTTCCACGGAGAAGCTGTCACGGAGACAAATCCCCTGAGACATCCTCACAAGGAGATGCTGACAGATCTCTTCTCTGAGAGGGTCTGACTGGGCCGCATTCCATCCACACATGCTGAGCATGAACATGGGCATCTGTGTCTGTTGGCCTATGACAGGGTCTTCTCATTCTGTCTTGCCAGAGGCCAAAAGGCGTAGAGAGCATTTGGGGATGAGAGTTCTACCCTGGGGCCAGCATGCTCTGGTAGGAAGGTGTTGGACCAATTTAATAAGGCAGGAAGTCTTATTCAAGGAAGCCAGAAGTAGTGTTGCATGCTGGAGAATCAAATTTCTCTCCATAATTTATGTATGGGTCACTGAATAAGTGCTTAATAAATAATTGGTAGAGAATATTCAGGCACTTTCTTCCATACTTCCATACAGATGAGTGTTTAACTCAAGGAATTCACCCTAACTTGTTTGGAGAAGTAGCCTATAGCTGCCAACCGTTTTTGTAGCTACTCCATTGCAAACCCAAATCTTCTTTCAACTCATTCAATGAATTTTCAACTAGTTTTTATCACATACTTCTTTTGTCCCAGGCACTGCAGTCTACTTAAGATATGCAGAAATAAATAAGACAGATTGTCCTAAGATGAATACTGTACACACAAAAGGGTTACAAGGTTCATCTTAGGGAAGTAGAATTACATGGAGATGCACAAAGACTCTTGATTTTTACTTTTTGAACTTTACTATTTGAATTTTTTGTAACAATTTTTTGGCAATAATATATATTTTTTGTAACTCAACAAAAATCTTCTGAAGAACTGTTTGTGCCAGGCACTCTTCTGAGCTTTGAGAAGACAGCAGTGAATGAAGCAGAAAAAGTCCCCTGTCCTCTGTTTAAGGAGATGAAAACGTTCTGGGAATGGGTGGTGGCAATGGTTGTATAACAGTGGAAATGAACTTAATGCCGCTGAATTGCATACTTAAAAAATGGTTAAAATGGTAAATTTTGTTGTATGTATTTTACCACAATAAAAAAAGTGGTTAGTTATAAACAAAGAAATATAAAAAAACCCTGTCCTCATGGAGCTTCCATTCTGACTGGGGAGACAATACAAAGCAAAAAAATCCATACAAATATGCCATATAATATATGATTATTGATGACATGTCCAATGGAAAAAATTAACTTTAAAAATGAAAGGGTTCATTTTAAAAAAGGTATTATATTCTGATTTTTTCAGATAATCCTGACTCTTTAGAGACCAGGAATCTTTACTGGCCTAGGCAAGTTAGTAGCACTGAGAAAAACAGGCCAAAGGACCCAGCCTCAAAGCCTTAAACCATTTGGTCTCTTGTCCAGCACTCTCCGCCCAGCACAAATGGAAAGGCAGCCTCAGCTGCCTGCGTTTTTCTGGCACAAGACTGATGTCAATCCAGACAGTCTGACCTGGCTGGTTGCTCTTGACCATTGCTCAGGCCTTTACTCATCCCTGTTTCTGTTTAGAGACAGAACTCACAGCTGCACCAGTATTTCAAGGTGCTGACCCTGCCTAGCCTTTATCTATAGCCTGCTTCTTCTTTCCAGCTTCACCAGCTCCTTTCCAGGGACCTGATTCCACTGGCTCCCTGCCTGTGTTGTCTGACAGCTGCCTGAACACTGGGGCTTAAAAATTAGTTCTAACTGCCTGAGTCCAACCACAACATTCCAATCTATTTTTAGGACAACATCCTCCTTTGGTGCCCTGAAAAACTACTCTTCTTTTTTCTATTTCTAACCTGTTTCCATTCCCAGTTCAGACTGTGGTAATCCTTACCTGAGAATGCAAATTTAGGGGTTCCAGTTCCTGCTCACAGCAAGAAGATGCTCTTTTCACTAAATTCCCTGGTCAAAGAAGAGGTAAGACTTAATGTGATATTAAAGAAACACAGCAAAAATTGTATGCACACTAACATCACAAACATTTAAAATTTTTCTTTGTTTTTATTCCAGTCATGAGGGTAACACAAGCTTATTGCAAAAATTTTAGAAAATACAGTACAAATAATTTATACTTTAATATATTATTTTCATTTTGATCTGTTCTCATGCTCACAAATTTGTTGTTATTGGTTAAATGTATTATTCATGCATACAGGACAAAATTCAAAAAGTAAAATCTCACTTCCCATGCATCCAGTTCCTCTTCCTGAAGTGAATTTCTCATAGTATTCTTTTATGACTTGTTTTATGTCTGTAAAACCTGTAGTAATGTCCTACTTTCCTTTCTGATTTTAGTAATTTGATTTTTCTTGCTATATATCTTATTCAAGCTAAAGATTTGTCAATTTTGTTGATCCTTTTAAAGAAACAGCTTTTGATTTTGTTGATTTTCTCTATTTTTCTATTCTCTGTTGCATTTTTCTCTAGACTGTTCTTTATTATTCCCTTCCTACTTCTAGCTATGGGTTTAGTTTGCTCTTTTTTTCTAGTTCCTTAAGGTGTAAAGTTAGATTTACTTCATCACTTTTTCTAATATATATGTAGACATTATCTTTTAATTATTTTATTTTAAAAATTATAAATTTTAAATTATAATAAATTTTTGCAGTACTGTTCTCTGAATGTTCGCAAATATACAGATTCATATAAACAGTATCACAATCAGGGTATAGAACAACTACCTGTTTTGTTAAATAATGGGAGATAAGTGGTGAAGTCTCTAACTATAATTGTGATTTGTATATTTCTTTCAGAATTGTTGGCAGCAGTACAAGTTTTTTCTCGAATCATTTGAGAGTGAGTTGTTGATACAGTAAGTAGTTACATTTTCCTTTTGTAATGAATCAGTATTTTTATGATAGGTATTTTGAAACTATGTAAATATTCTAATTTCATCAAACCTTTAATTTATTCATTGCTTTTTTTATCAATATAAATTCGTGATTATATATTTTATCGAATAGGTTACAGTCTGTCAATAACATTATTTATTTTGCAGTTCAAATTATCTCTGATTTGGCCATTGGAGCCTCTTCAAACTGGCTCTTGAGTCCTTTTGATACATCTCTGTCATTCTTTGAGCACTTCCTTGTTTCTTGCACAAGATGTTCCAGACTCATATTTTTCCATGTATGCCCCAACCCTGTAATAAGACATTTCTCCAAGAAGTAGACAATATTACTGAGAACTGTGATCTTAACACTAAGTATATTCATTGTCACTGCCCCCAGATCCTCTTAGTGGACACACTCATTTACATTTATATTAATTCCTACACCTGCTTTCTATCTATCTATCTATCTATCTATCTATCATCTATCTATCTATCTGTCTATCCATCCATAATCTATCTATCTACTGAAAACCATGATTTCACATGATACCTCCAATTTCAACGCAGCATTACAGGTTTCATACAACTTTTCTCCTTTTCCATGTTTCTAACTCTAATGATAATAAGAAATTATGGGCTCCCATTATCCCTAATATTGTTATTTGTTTTTTATCAGTCTACCAGTTCATAATCCATCCCTTACTGCTGCATCCTTCTCTCTTCTGTGCAGATGTCCAACACCTTGCACCAGGTTGCCCTACATGGATGCCACTTTCACCCAGTTGTGACTCTGACTCCGAGGCTAATACCATCATAGACCCCTGTGTGGACACTCTTCATCCTTCTTTGGCTTTGAAAACTTGTTTTGAACTGTCCCTCTTAAGGGATATCTTTGTCATTTGGTTTGAAGAAAAGAGTGAATATAGCATGCCTGAAACTGCTTATCCTTAGAAGGGTCTGCTTGCAAGGTTGGGCGTTCGCTGGCATTTGGTAACTTGGATTTCAGTAGGGTTCCCACTCTTGCCATACTGATAAGAGTAGCTCGCTGTGCCCAAGTTGTTTGTATAAATGATGTGGTTTATGCTGAATAATTGCTTTCCTTGGGGAACCTGGAATTTTGGTACATGCTAGGCATAGATGCATAGTGACCAACTTCCAATAAAAACTTCGGGCACTGAATCTCTAATGAGTGTCTTTCATAGGCAATACTTCACACATGTTGTCACAATTTGCTGCTGGAGGAATTAAGCATTTCTGTGTGATTCCACTGGGAGAGAACTATTAGAAGCTTGTGCCTGGTTTCATTTGGACTTTGTCCCATGTGCCTTTCCCTTGCTGATTTTGGTTTGAATCATTTTGCTGTAATAAATTACAATCATCAGTATGACTGTGCTGAGTCCTGCTAGTTAATCATTGAAACTGAGGTGGTCTTAGGGATCTCTGACACACCTAGATTGGGATCTGAAACCTCATACAGGGCTGCCTCTCTGTAAGGACACTCTCCTCATTCTGCTTGGGTTTTAAACTCCTATGCAGAATCAGTCTCCTCATTCTGTCTAGATCCCTGACACCCTACCTTGGCCACCCTTCTTCAGGGACACTGTTGTCATATCCCTTATTTCCAGGTTTTAGCTATTGTGACTAAAGCTGCTATGAATATTTTTGTATAAGTCTTTTTGTAGACATGAATTTTCAATCCTTGTAGGTAAATACCTAAGAATGGCACTGCAGGATCATAAGTTAGGTGTTTGTTTAATTTTATAAGAAACTGCCAAAACTTTTTCCAAAGTGGTTATGCCATTTAATACTCCCACCAATAACACGATTACTAATTGTTATATAAAGAGGAAAAAACTTTCTTGTAGTTACTCGTGTTTACCATTTTCGGCGCTGTTCATTTCTCTGTAGATCTGCATTTCCTTCTGCCATCATTTTCCTTCAAAGTTTCTTGTATTCCAGATTTGCTGATAACAAATCACTCAGCTTGTGTTTATCTGAAATATGCTGATTTCACCTTCCTATTTTAAGATATTCCTGCTGGGTTTAAAATTCTCAGTTCACAGTTCTGTTTTTATTTTCTTTAAGTACTTTAAGGAAGTTTTTCCATTTTCTTCTTAAAACAAAAGTGTGAGAAGTGCACATTTATTGTTATTGTTTACCTGAATGAAATGTGTCTTTTCCCCCAACCACTTTCTGAATGTTCCAAACATTTTCTGTTCATCTTTGCCTGTCAATATCATTATGATACCTAAGTGTGTTTTTCTTTAGGTTTATCATGCTTGGGGTTCAATGAACGTTTTGATCTTTGGGATTATTGTTTTCAGCAAATATGTACAAAAAAATTGGCTGTTATTTCTTAAAGTATTCCAAATACTCTAATTTTTATCTTCTTTCTTTCTAAAATTATAATTAGATATGTTAAACTCATGCTTCATCTCTCTGTGCTACAGTTTGAAGAGATACTCTTGCCCTGTCTTCAAGTTCACTGGTCTTTTCTTCTTTGGTGTCTAATATGATATTAAGCTCATCTTGTGAATTTTTCATTTCAGATATTGTATTTTTTAGTTCTAGAATCTCTATTTTGTTTAATGGGTTACATTTCTTTACTGATATTTCCTATTTGTTCCCTTATTATGTTCATGGTTTCCCTTTAAGTCCTTGAACATATTCACAATAGCTTTTTTTTTTTAAGTCATTTCTAGGTTTCTCTTGGCTGAGTTTTTCTTCTGATTATGGGTCACCTTTTCCTGCTTCTTTGGATGTGTTAGTAATTTTAGATTGCATATTGAGCAATCTATAGATTCCATACTATAGAACTTGTAGAATCTCTTGGTTTTAGAAAGTTGAGCTTTGTTCTGGTAGGCAGTTAATTTACTTGTGCATCAGCTTAACCATTTGAATCTTGTTTTAAATCTTTATTAGTGTGTGTCTAAAGTAGCCTTTTCTCTAGAGTTAGATTAGCCATGATAATAAGGCTTTGCTTTTCTGGAGTCTTTAATGATTGCCTGACATGGTCAACAAGTTTTCTTCACTTATTGATTAGAACTTTAATTAATCTTCCAACTTCCTGTGATCTCTAGAATCTCCATTCAGCTCACAGCTTTCCAGTATGTGATATTTCCTCAGCTTTTGTTCTTTGTTCCACTAAATGTAGTCTTACCCTGGCTTGTGCAGATTGTCAACCAAAGACCCAAGAAGACTCCTATGAAGCTATTTAGAGCCCCTTCTTTGCCCCTCTTTCGTGTCCTTCCTCTAAGCAAAAAGGTCTCTAGGCAGAAAGCCACAGTGATCATTAGACTCATCTTATTTTTTTCCTTACTTTCAAGGATCATATGCCTTGGCCAACTTTTGTTCAATATCTAAAAACAGTTGTTTCAGATATATTACAGTTTTCTAGTTATTTCCAGTGGGAAGGCTGGTCTGGTACCAATTACTTTGTCATGGCTAGACATGTAAATCTCAGATTGGCCTTTGGGTTTGTATACTATCTTGAAAGGTTTTCCAGTAGTTTCTCTTGGAGAGGGTGAATAGTGACTTGGGGTCTTCTGGATATTGGTAATGTTCTACTTCTTGATTTGGGGACCCCCATATTGAGTTTCTGAATAAGCTGCAAATTTAAATAATGTCGATTTTTCTTTCTGTATAACATACTTTAATGATTTCCCTATTCCAGTATTAATTTTGGTTTCTCAAAAAACTTTTCAACTTTTATTAGATAAATAGTTTGCTATGCTTGCCCAAAAGCTAGACCTCCAAGGCCTATGAGTCAAGGTTAAAAGCAGAAAAGGACTGTGTTTGCTCCAGAGATAAGGAGGTAGAAAAAGGAGGGATCAATAAGACAGAAGAACAGAAATATTTAAATGAACTTATTAACTATTTCTCTTCCAACATTCAGTAAACTACATTGTTCATTACTGTTTTAAGAAGTGGATTTTCTTTAAAAAAGAAGGGGATTTTCTTTTGAGTGTGTGATAAAGTGCTAAATTCTGTTTTAAGGTTGTACAAATGTAAAATCAGAGGCTTGCCTACAGGCTATACTAAGGAAGGTCTTTTTGCTCAAGATAGTAAAAACATTTTCTCTATTTTATCTTCCAGTACTTGAGAGCTTTGCTTGTTAAATTTAAAGCTTTACTACCATCAGATAGTTAGTTTTATATGTGATGTATGATAGGCATCTGACTGTAAAAAAATTGGTTATATATAATTATTCCAGTACCATCATTGAATAATCTATCTTAAAAATTATTTTTAATGCTTCATTTATCATATATTAATCCCTGAAATTATGTGGGTCTATTTCATCTCATTTACCTATTTTTTTCCTGCCTTAGTATACCCATTTTAATTATTATAGCTTTATAATATTTTTTTATATCTTTTGGTGTAGGTATACCATCCTCAATCTTCTGTTTTTCAAAAAGTATCAGTATTTTCAACATTAGATTGCTTCAATTTGCACAGAGGAACAGACTTGTATATTTAACTATCAAGTGATCATATCCTTTTGGAGAGCCTTTATGCATCTGAAAAGCATTCATTGTACCAAAACATATTGAGAAAGGCACTGTGTTAGATCACCAAAGGGTGCTTAGTCTAATGGCAGATAATAAGTAAAAAATTAAAATATTATTAGATAATTACTAAAGTAGAGACAATCCATGGGAGCAAGTGCCATAAGAACTGGTACCCTTACGACAAAGATAAACAGTAATTGATTGCAGAGAAACACTGTAGAAGACATTTAAGACAAAGGGCTAACTATTGCAAGGGCACAGTAGCACAAATGAATTTGGCATGGTCAGGGACTATATGTGATTCAGAATGGTTTCTTTTATTCATATATTTGTTTATTCACATTGGATTCAGAGTCAGCTAGACCATTTGAGCTTGTGCCAGATTATAATGGGCTATGAGATTGTCTTGTAGAGACCACTCTAGAGTTAATATGGGAACTGCTCAGAAGTGAGTGAGAAGAGAAATGAGATCTGAATGAAGAGTGTAGAGAGATGGATCTGACTAGACCCAGTGTTTGACTGGACATGGGGATGAAAAACAAGAAGGAATTCATTCATTTCTTCCTTCATTCATTAAGTTGAATTTAATGTATGCTAAATGAGATGGCTTAGGTTTCTGGCTTGAGCAAAGGGGAGCTGATGGTGCCATCTCCCAAAACTGTGAATAGAGGGAGTGGATAAAGTGTGGGAGATAGGATATTGATTTCAGATATGCGTGGTCTGAGTTTCAAGTGCTTGTGATACACCCTGCTGTAAATGTCAAATATTTATACTTCTGGTGTTTGAGATACACATTTATTTGTCACCTGTGTATATATAAGTGGTTGTTGAAGTCATGGCCAAGACTACCTAGAAGAAGGTGTAGTACTGAGAAGAGAGTGGATATCTTGGGGAAATACAAGCATTTAAGAGGTGGGGAAAATAAAATTTTCCTTCAAAAGAGTTTACTAAGTGGTCAGAGAACTGTCATGGAAACCAGCAAGAAGGGAGCAGTTAATGCACTAAGCAATGCAAAGAGGTAGTGAATGATTAAAAACTGATCACTGAATCCAACAAGAAGCAGTTCACTAGTGACCATAGCAAGAGCAGCTTCAGCTGAGAAGTGAGGAGCTATAGAGAGCACCCAAAATGAAATTCAGCATCCTTCTCTCCAATCCGATTCCTCTTTCTGTAATCTCTTAGGCACAAATATATATTCCCCTTAATCTCCTAAACCAGAAACTTTCTAAACCCCCAGTCCCTTCCCTGTTAGTATCCTTGTCTAATTATGGACTTAGTCCCCTGGATTCTACTTCTTTAACATTTCTAGTATTCCAGAAGGATAAATCCCAAATATCATGATTATCATGATGTTGATATTAGAGACGACTTTTATGTTTTTCTTTTATAGTTTGCTTTTCGAGTATTTTTCTGGAATGATTATATATTTACTCATGTAATTAAAATAATAAAAGTTTAAAAATAGTTTCTCTCATGCATCATCTTATATCTGATGTCATCTCTGTGTTTCCAGTCTACTGCCTGGGTCAAGCCAGGATTATTACAATGACCTCCTAGCTTCTCTTTCTGCTGCTAGTGTTGCACTCCTCTAATTCTGTCACTGGGCTATCAGAATAAACTTTGTAAATACAAAAAAGTAGTTAAAAGTTCAATGGCTTCAGATACCTTTGAGGACTAAGTTCAAACTTCTAGTACTCTGTGATACGGCCCTTATCACTCTTATTTCATTGCTTTCCTTACTCCAAATCTTTGTTTGCAGCTCTTTTTCAAAGATTAGCAATAACTTCTAGCCTTTGCAAAAGTTGATTTGTCCCCCATTCCTTTGTTAATTCCCACTCATCCTTTAGTTTAAAAATCAAATTTTCTAGACCTTCATTGCAGCCCCACTCTAATTTAGATAGCCCTGTCTTCTGCTATTGCAATCTGTACACCTTTCAGTCAGTGTTATCACACTGTATTGAGGTTGTTCATTTTCCTAATTTGTTGGCTATTTTTTTCTTCTGTAAATTGACTATTCATACCCTTTTTCCACTTTTCTGTTGAGCTGTGCTTTTCTTACTGATTTGTAGTAATTCTTACTTATGTGACAAATTTTTTTCTCAGTCTGTTCCTAGGTTTTAGAGTTTATTTTTGGTGTTCTGTTGTACTTTTGTACTTTTTATTTTTTAATGTTAAAATATATCAAGTGTTTAAAAATGCTTTTTGGTCTTGTTCAAGAAGCCTTCTCTAATACTGAATATATAAATTTACTTGCTTATGTATTTTTTTTTATGGTACTCTCTTGGAATTTGTTTTTGAATAAGCATTATGTACATTATTAGTCTCTTCATAAATATAATTTTCTAAGGTTGAAAATTTTTTCAACAAGTTAATGAATCCCCACTTAGGTGTTGACACTTCTTGTAAGCTGCTGGGGGATATAATGGTGGAGAAAAAGACAAAACCTCTACCTTAACAGCTTCACTGTAGAGGTGGAGGCAGACAATAAGTAAGTAAACGAATAACCCAAGTATTTGTTGCTTTTAAGTCGAGAGCTACCTTTTAGAGTGGTCACTGGAGTGGTCATAAGTAGATAGAGGATGATGTGTACATAAAACTGTTTCGTTGAACCAATCTCCAGTAATTTACTTAACCATTCTTTAGTGTTGGGTTGTTAGATGGCTTCCACATTTACCATTACACTAATAAATAATGCTGTTGGGAATAACTCCCTGTGTATGTTTATTTTCATGGAATAGTTTCCTAGAATGTAATAACTGGATAGGAACAATCAATATTTTTGTACACACCGGCAAGTTGCTTTCAAGGGGGAATTCCAATATATTTATCAGAAAGTAAAGTGAATACTGCTCTGAGAGGTAGGACGGAAAAAGTGTCAAAAAAGGTACATTGGGTTCAGCAAACGCAAACGCTAAATGAGCTGACGGTGTGTTTATTAGTCGGGATAGGAAGGTTAATGACCAGGGAAAGCATTTGCTTGGGAACAAGGATCCTAAACTCGTTTCTGCCACCCTGTAACCTTCACAGGTTACAGTTCCTCTGAACCTTAGTTATCTGAAACTCGGTAGTCTCGGCTCAGACTTGTTTTGCAACCTCTTCACACTAAGCATTGTCTTGCCCCTCCGGACTCCAAACAGGCCGTGGGACTGGTGAACAGAGAGGACTGAAACGTGCTGCTCCACGAAATGCCAACCAATAGGTCGCCGCACTTCCGGCGGCCTGGACAAAGGGTTTGAAGTCTTTGCGACAGCACTTCCGGATAATTAAAGCTGCTACGTATCCGCTAGCGGTCGGCGCCGACCGGCCGCACCAGGCGACTCCGCGCCGCGACTGCGCATGCTCCCCCTAGTTGCGAGGCTGGGCGGGGCAGTGAGTGGGGCGGTCCCAGACTCTGACTTATCTCGCGGTCACTGGGCAAGTGCGAGTGCGCGAGGCTCAGGGGCGATCAGGGGAGGAGCCTAGGCGGAGTGGGAGCTGTAGTTCTCCGCTGAGCGTCGCTTCTCCTTCAGGCTGAGGTCGGCTCAGGTGAGGTGGTCGTCCCGGAAGTGGCTGTGGTTGTGAGCTCTGGGTGTACTTGGGAGCCTGCGGCGGAGTTGTTGTTAAGGCGGCGCGGTGTCATTCTGCTCCCTCCACCTTCCCTGCAGCAGACATGGCGAAAGGCAGAGTCGCCGAACGATCGCAGACAGGGGCACTGCATTCGGCCCCTGTGGGGGACAGGGCAGCGAGGACACGGGGTCCCACGGCGTCGGGCAGCGGAGACCACCTGAAGGGTGAGTAGACCCGGGAACCAGAGCTGGGGCTGGCCCAGAGGCGGGAGCGCGCCGGAGGGGGCTCCGGAGGGAAAGGACGCCCACCGGTCCCGGGGATTCGCAGAGGGAAGGGGGCCTGTGGGCACCCAGGGGCAGGAGCAGAGACAGTGGGAACCTGGGCTTACTCCGCTGCCCACCGCAAGGCCCGACACCTCGTAGGTGCGTCCTTAATGCTTTTTTAGTTGAATTCAGTTGAAAGGATGACGCTGGCTTGTTGATGCTCAGGGAGACTGTATGGTTGATAATATTGAAGCGAGGCAGAGCTGGAAGGAACTCTGGCATTCGTTGCTTTATTTTTTGAGGAAACTGAGGCCTAGAGTGGATATATAACTTGTACAAAGACACAAACCTAGATTAGTAAAGTGCAAGCACTTAACTACGTCCAGGTGCCACTTCGAAGTGGCAGGAACACTTAAGATTGAGTCCCTGTTGTACCACTTGTGACTTTGGACTTGGTATCTTTCAAAAGTTTAGTGTCTGACCTATACAGTGTAGGTTGGTGCGTCGATTAAACAAAATAATTCATGTAAAGGATTTAGTGTAATGCTTGGCTTATATGAAGTGAGGGCTAAGTAAGTGTTAGGGATTACTATTATAACTAAGATCTCTGATTCTCAAGCTTTTTTCCGCTACATCATCCTGGCGGTTCTTAGGGCTTTAAATGTTACTTTAAGAAAAAAATTGTACCTAGAAACTAAATATCTTGATTCCATGTTGACATAGAGTTTCTCATTTCTTTTCAACAGTTGAAATGATTAAGCTCTTTAAATGCTTTTAAGGCCCATAATCTTGAAGAGATCCTAACAAATGTCCCTTAAGTTGTTGCAGTTTACTCGCATTGCTGTGTTCCACCACCACTGATAGGTAAGGAGAGGGTCTTTTGAGTGTCTAGCAACATTGTAATTATAGTCAACTATAAAGTAATACACAGTTATAAAATATGTTTAGAGATAGCTGAAATATTTTTGAATCAAATTTAAAATTATTAAAAATTTTAGAAGTGTCTAGCAGAAAGTGGTATTTTAATTTTAAATAATTTAAAATGTCTCCAGTCTAACTTGGCTCTTTAAGCTTTGTGTTTTGGGGTATTTTTTTCACCTTATAGGCAGTAGAGCCAAGTAACTTCAAAACCCCAGAGATGAATTGTTCTCAGAGTATAAATCCGCTTTAAATTAAAGGGACATTGTTTTGAAGGTGCTGCTATTGAAGATGCTTGTACGGATTACCCTGACAGTAATCCAAGGACTTCCTGAAAAAGTGTTTTCCAGATAAGACATCCCTAAAGATAGTTAGGTTTACAATACCTGTCAATTGTTTTATACCCTTTTTTTAACATGAAGCTGTTAAGAAAATAAAACCTTGAAACCTCTAAAATCCTTTTATAACTGTTAATTTTATCATTAGAACAAACCTTTCAACACAATTATTTCTATAATGCTGTCACATGATTTCTGTGGGCTACAAATCTGTGGGAAGACAGATGGCAGAGATGTGAGGGCATGCCTTCAGGGAGAAACAGGGTTTGGATTAGTAGAGAGAAGGAAAAAGGATTCTGGGAGGGGAAATACTAAATTTGAAGGTGAGTGTGAACCTTTTGTGTGTGTTAATAATGAGGTGAGCTTGTCTGGTTTGGAAGGTTTCTGTTGGGTGGTAGTAGGAGTAAGGCTTTAATGAAAACGGTAGGCTTCAAGTGCTGCATGAAGGAGGTTTTTAGATCCATCCTGTTTATGAATGATGCCAAGTTTTTTCTTTTTCATCTCCTTTGCCTCTCTGTTTCTAATCAATGTCAGGAATTCTCAGGGAAAAGATTTTTGTGGCTGCCTTATGTAGAGTTTGGCTACTTGCTAGTGGTAATCAGCTGGTGCTGTGTTGTAATTAATAGTCACTTAGCAACTGATTTTCCAGGTTATGAAAAACAATTTTTGTTTATTACAGGTGGTAACTTGACATTTAAAAAAACAAATGTTTTAGAGAAGAGATAAACATATTAGTAACTCGTGATTGAAAAATACATAGTAATAGAACATTCCTGTAAATTCCATGACACTTAAGGAATTTGTATTTTTATTAACTGACACATCTGCATAACTGACAAATATTTGTCATTGTGTGTGTTTGAAATATTTTACATGCTACATGCAGTGTTTGGTACATTAGTGGGTTCCTTGCTATGGCTGTGGTCTCTAGTCTAACATCCAAATCTTGCAGACTGAGGACCACTGAAGACTTGAGCAAGGCAATAACACTAAAAGTCTTAATTCTTGCATGATGAGGAGGCGTGGAGACAAGAGGTGGAACCACTTAGGAGGCTCTTCACCTAATCTGTGTACAAGGTTGCCTGGACCAGGATATTTTGTTTTCTATTATATGTCATTTGCCCTAGCTCATCTGTATACTAGCAAGTTATAGAAGTTCCCCATTTGTTTATAAGAGAACTCCTAGGATCTTGTTTTTCAATACATAGGTCATTACCCTTGTGAGCAGTGTGAAATCAATTTGACTGGTAATGATTTTTTTTAATGAAAGAGAAAATAGGGCTCTGCATGTAGTAGGGGGTATTGTTCTTTGAATTTTATTTTTCAGTTATATAGATTTTGTGTGTACCAGATCATGATATAAAATACATTGCTTATTGTGAAATGCAGCAAAAAATGTTGGCATAACACTGTCTCAAAGTTGGTCTTTTAGAAGACAGTATTGTTTGAACCTGGATAATAAATCCCTCTCAGTTGTCTTTTCTGGATCCTGCCTTGCTAATTTGGTTCAACAGATAGATAACCTGAGCATATACTATGAGCAAGGTACTGGCTTACAGGAAGGAAGTTCTGATTGCTGGTAACTGGGAATTAAGACTAAAATTGGCAAGTGGACACAGCCAAGGTTTTAGTATGATTTGTTGATGCTAGTCTCAACCCAAATAATATGTGTCAGAATTCTCTTGCTTATAAATCAGTGGAAAACACAATTGAAACTTGCTGAGAGTAAGTTTATTGGTTCATGTAACTAAAAAGTTGAGAGATTAAGTGGGATTCACTGGCTTCAGTGTGGAACCAGTGACTCAATGATACCAGGATCAGATTTCTTTTCATATCTTGGTTTGGTTACTTGATGTCAGCTTTACCTTAAGGTTGATTACTTTAAGGTCCAGGTAAGCTAAGTGCTTCCTTGAAAATTTTGAGGATCTTTTTCCTAGCATTACCAATATAAGTCTAGTCACTCTGATTGCCTCAGATCAGATGCTTATCCCTGATCAGTCAACTGTTACCAAAGGTGATGGTTGTGAACTTAGTATAGCCCTGGAAGTGAGTGGCTGAAGTTGAGTAGAAATGAGTTTTGAGGCTGAGTGATCATCTAAATGGATCATAAATCTTTTAGGATTATGAAGTTTACTGTAAACTTGGTCTGTCTTCAGTGAATGGGAGGAAGCATCTAAAACTAGTTAGATGACAGTGAGTGAGGGTGTATGGGTTAGACTGTAGCAGAGTTGCAGGACATAAACCTTAGGGAATGAGCTTTTATATATATAAAATTTGCAGTGCTATTTCTTCTACCTACAAACATGCTGTGTTTTTTTAAGTGGTTAATTCTTTGTATTTTATAATAAGTAGCTATTTAAATTTATACTTGATGACATTACTACTATTTTTTATAACTAATAATTTAAAAAGCATTAAGGCCCTTGAAATAAATTTATTTCCTACAGTATCACAGTAGATTCTTGTGACTTTAAAAAACTGTAAACTTACGTACTCAAGAGAGATGGGTCTTTTGCTTCCTCCATGGTGGGATCAGGTAACCGTACAACACATTGAATGCTGAGAAGTAGTGGACTAGGTGACCAGTAAAGTCATTCCTAAGATTTTATAGATTTAGGAATATTTTGCTTTTCAGAAGGTTTTGAAAAATAGGGAGCTTTTTTGAAATAGGGAGCTACTATAAGAGCATTAAAGTTATGATTTTTCAGGATGGATATATATGTATTAGAAGTTAGAAAAAGTGCTTGTAAGAAGGAAGAATTGAAGATAATTGAGTGAAGGAGACGAGTTAATTCTCAGAGCAAGATCTAGAAGTGTGTTGGCATTTGATGGAAAGATAAGGGGCAGGGAAGATAATTTCATCAACAGAGCTTGTACTGGTTGGGGAGCTCACTCAAGTATGGAGGCAGTGTCATTGTTTATATGACTAGAGGAAGGTAGATTAAAATAAAGGTTTGAAAACACTTGAAATAGTCCTCTGGAGAGTGCTGTAAAAGGATTTTTATTTATCACTGATGACCTTAATTGAAGATAGAAAAGCATATGAACTTGTAGGCCAAGGAAGCATGGTGATCTGACTTTCTCTAACAGTGCCTTTGGCCTGGGAGGAAGTTGGAAAGCAGATAATGGGATAGTTCACATTGGGAATTAGTATGATGGAAGATTTGAAGACTAATGGATGTATAAAGTACTCTAAGTGTTATATGACACCTGTCTAATGGAACCAGAAGAAGGCACATTATAAATATGCATGTTACACATTTAGATATGGAATTATTATTAAAACAATATTTTTAACTTTCATGTCTGTTTAGAACTCTAAATGAGCTACATGCTAGTCTGTGGATTTATTAGAATTACATTCGAGAAGAATTGTTGAATCATGATAGCCAACACTCCCTATTTTACCAGTTTGTGTGAAAGAAAAAGTTTGGAGCAATAGTTAGGGGAGCAGCATCATGGTAGATCCATTCTCAGAGAACTAAAAATAATAAATTCTACATATTTTTCTTAATCCCCTGGGTGCTATCAGTGTATACATGTAATAGTGGTAGATGTAAGCAGTAAAAATTGCCTCGTGAACACTGTTAAGGTGTCTTGGCCTCCCAACCATTGACTGCTTCCTGGGGAAAAACAGCCCTGCTCATTCTTCTGTTTGCTGTTTCTTGAATCTTGTTCCATACTTTTATCTTGCATACAATTTTTTAGGTAACACTATGATTACCTTTTGAAGGAATGCAGACAAATTCTACCATTCTTAAGAGTCACAGGCAGCCTCCCAAAACATTTGAAGTTCACCTATATTCTGAAGCCCTTGGTGTAAAGAGAAAGTATAACATTCACCAGTGTACTAGTGAATATCTGGGTTCATATGACCATTGAAGTAGTAGCTAAATTACCTCATTTTTCCTAAGAGGTCATTCTGTCTGTGCTGTCAGCTCCCAATATAGGTGTGTGAAATTGAAAGTCAATAACAGTATTTAAAGAGTAATACCCTTTCTTCCCCTTTGACTTACCAACAAATCAGTGCTACAAATTCTGATGCTCTATTTTTCATACATCTAAAATGGATATAGCCCCCAAAATAATATGCCCAGTTAATAAATGTCAAATACAATAGTACTTAAAATTTTATGTTACAGTGTTTTAGGCAAAAATGAACAGTTTTTTGGGATAGGAGCCTTTAAGGAAATTTGCTGGCTTGAAATACTGTCTTCCTTTATATTTATCTTAATTATAGCTTTTTTTTTTCCTTTCAGAAAAAGCCTGTTCAGAAGCTGGGTCAGCAAGAATGTCACTTCTTATATTAGTGTCCATTTTCTTATCTGCAGCTTTTGTCATGTTTTTGGTATATAAAAATTTTCCTCAGCTTAGTGAGTAAGTATACTGAAAGAAACTGAAAATGTCTCGACATTTACAGAGTGAAAGTGGATTGAAATTTAAGCTGGTTTTAAGCATCAGAACTGTCATGGTGATTGTTTATCAGCTGCATTGATGCTGTTAGTTAAATATCTCTAAATACTTCTTTCCAAATATGCCTCTTAGTTTTCCTTTTTTTTGCTTCTTGATTTTCAATGTAAGATTTTCCTAGTACTGCTCTTCTAATTAAGGCCTAGTTTTTCTAATGGCTTTCAGAATTTTAAAAATATATATAACATGAACAAATACATTTTTATATCATGATCCTGCATACATTCGCCCCCCCACCCACTTGAATTTATACAAACATATAAAACCAAGTTAAAGTTTCATGCAGTGGGTGTGGTCTTTTTTATTTTCTAAACTATTCTATGTATTTCATTTTATTTTTTAATGCTAGCAGTCACTAAATAAATTTATTTTACTGTCCATAATAGATGACCTACAGTTTGAAAAATACTCATGCTCTTCTCTGCCTTCTCCCTTTTTCTATCCCTATTTTCTCCCTTCCTATTTTTCATTGTGATCAATTTTTGTCTGCTGTTCATCCATTTTCTTCCCCATCACATCAGTCTCCTGGTTCTTTTTCTCTTCCCTGTTCTATGGAAATGATATGGTCGAACAGGTATTTTTCACAGTGAAATGGACCTTATAAAAGACTTGTATATCTAGTACATATCCAAACTTCCTTAGCCAAAACCTTGGGGGTAAAATATGTTTCAGAATTTAGAATTTTTCCATTTGGGAAAGATAACACGAAATAAATATTATATGTTATGTAGTACCTCCAGCAGGGTCTGGGTTAGCATGCCGTAATCAAATATGTTAATAATATTTTTGCAGAGAAACCCATATCACAAAAGACTATAAATAACTATGTATGAATCAGTTTTTGCTGACAACTTTAAGAGGGCAAAATATCCCAGGGCTATTTAACCACAAACATACCACCCTTATATGATATTTCATAGATTACATAAGAGACTACTAAAATGTAGTTAGACTTTCAACCAGGGCCAGTCTGGTATGGTAATGGGTAACTGTGAAATGTGATTTCAAGGTATCAGGATGTTCCTGTTTTCTCTAAATTCCTTTCATTAATAATTCCTTATGCTTGACATTTTATAGTTAAACTTATTTTTATTTTAATACTTTGATTTCTTAACATCAGTGTAAGTGCCTTTGGGAGGATAGCATGTTTTATTACATTAATACTAGTATGATTGAATTTTAAACTCTTTATCTGGTTTTGGTGAAGGAGAAAGAAGTAAACAGCTGACTGAAATAGGTAACAAAAAGAGAGTGTTGATGAAGGTCAGCTTTGCTCCCATCTACTCTAAGAATGATATCATCATTTGTATATAATAATGTGCTATTACAAACTTTTTATATTCTGCTTCTTTCTGAGTGTGTATATGCATGCATGCATGTACAACCCTCTAAAGAGTTTTCGTTTTTAAATTTTTAAATGAGAAAGCCCATTTTAATTTACCTGCTATTTTGATGGGATTTGGGCATCATTCTGTCATTGTTCTGTATGTTCAATTAAATTTTATCTTGTAGACAAATGGGCACAATATATATTAAACACAGGGGTGATTATTTGAGGCTTTTATAAGCAAAAAAATCATTCAGTTCCATACAAGGCACCAAAGAAAAAATAAAGTTAATAGAAAGGGAAAAATATTTAAGTTTTTATCTGAACTTTGAACTGGGATATTCCAGAAAAGATGTGAACTGTAAATTCATTAAAATTTTTACTTACTTTCAGTTGTAGTTGTTTATTGACTTTATCATGAGGATTACCCAAAATGATGTTAAGTTATGTTTTAAATATGCTAACATCAGTGGTTCATTTTTTAATTTAAAATTTACACTGGTCTTGGAGCAAATGCTTTTACCTTTACTTTGGTTCATCCTGACTTGAATATATAGTATTACATGTCTCATGAATTTATATTAAAGCATTAAAAAGCAAATAACTCTATAGACTTTTGAACTTAAAAATTGAGAATTTATGCTTAACGTATTACAGATCAAGGCATCAGATCATTTTGAATAAAACATCATGTTTTGAACTTTGATATTAATTATTTGGTAAATTTCTGTTTTAAGATTTTTCACTTCAATTTTATTTCTTTAGAGAAGAAAGAATGAATATGAAGGTTCCCAGAGATATGGATGATGCCAAGGCTCTAGGAAAAGTTTTATCCAAATATAAGGACACTTTTTATGTACAAGTACTTGTAGCTTATTTTGCTACATATATTTTGTATCCTTTTAACTGAAAAATGTTTAGTTTTGTTCAAGAAAAGGGGCCTAAAAAGTCTGTTGTTCAGTTGGGCATAATTTTTTTTCTTTTAAAAATTGTTAATGTAGTTTTCCAATATTGAATAATATGCTGAAATATTAAAATGAAAAGTTCTTACTTTAATCCTCTCTTCAACTCAATTAGCTACAAATATTTATTATCAGTTATATATTCTATTTATTTTACTTACCTTAAATGTTTTCCTTTCCTCTGTATGAAGATAATTATTTTATGTTTACTTAATTTTTGATAATTTACTAGTATTTTAGTTTAATTTAAAGAATTATTTTGAATTAAAGTCACCATACCATAATTAAAAAAAAATTCCCTTAGATTTGAAGATATAATTTATATTTTATTTTTTGTTTCTCTAGATGCTGTTATGAGTCTTTTTATTCATGATTTTTTTCTTACATTTAATTGTTTTAAGAGGATAATTAGTCATTCAAAGGATAGGCAGTTTAAAAATAATTCTTAGTATGTATTTCTTTGTTTTATAGAATAATTATATATTTTAACTAGTCAGGAAAATAACTTTATTCTTTCTCCATATTTTTAAACTGCTTATGCTACTGATGATTAATATCTTCCAATTTGGTAGATTTTGATTTCTGATTTTTTATTTTATTGTAATCCAGTTTTCCAAATCTTTTCAGTGAATGAGACACATCATTTCTTAACGTTGTGAAAGTAATCCTTACCTCTTTTAAGCCAGCTTTTATTTTTAAAAGGCAAATTAGTTACTTTGTTAATTCTCTCAAACTATTTCTGTTTTTGCTTCCTCTTTTATTTCCTGAATTTCTTTTGGTTTATTGAACTTTTCAACTAAAACTTTTTCTTGTAACATTAACTCCTTATACAAATGTTTTGAGTATATACTTAATTAAACATGTTGGACCAGTTATCCTTAGCATAAGCAACATAGTGACAAGTACATTTACAAAAGCTTTTACTGCTAATACAAACATTGCTCATTCACCCACCTAGTGAGGATGTATTTTTATTTAGGTAATGTGCTTTATGTAGGTACTTTGTCATTATCTTCCCTATTTATTATTAGAAAAAATCAAATTTGGAGAAAATTTGGAGCATAATTATTATGCACCTATCTTTTGACAGGTTATTTGGGGCAGATATCTGTAAAGTAACTTAATTGTATGTAAACTGTTTTAAGAAAACCATAACTGCTGCCTTTTCCTACTAATTCCATTTTGTCACCTGTCTGTGAAAACCGTATTTTTGGCTTATAGGTTTTTTTTTTTAATAAACTTTAACCATAAATTAAAATGTTTGCCTCAAATTAGAAACAAACTTGGTTCATCCCTTTCATTTGGCTTTTCTAAGGTTTTTGTGAACAAGGCAGATAGTTTCTATTTACTTTGGAAAGTCATCTTTTTGCCCCATTTTGCCCCTCCAGTTTGGGGAGGTATACAGGCTGGAGGATAAGAGGATGCCCACCATAGGTCCTCCATCTAGTTAGCATAAATGAATCTTAACTATCTATGGGGTATGCATATAGCCTAGTTGTCTTAATATCCATATGAAATTAATAGAAAAGAATAAACTGCCCTGTAGAAAGTGAATTTGAAAATACAGGAATGATTCATTATGAAATACATTTAGTTCTAAATTTTAAGTAAATTGGGTAATATTGTTAATTCAGGCTTTATTGCATATTGTTACTGTTTGCTTAATAATTAATTGTAATGATTGCACATAATCTTTTAGATTTTTTATAATTTGTTAAATCCATATTTTTAATTTTCTATTTACATTTTTTAATCTTAAGCTCTGAGTATTAAAAAGGTACTTTTTTAAACCCAGTGAACAAAAGAGAAAGACTTTATCTTAGGGCATATAACCAGTACAATGCCGATTAACTTTAGCCAATATGTCAAAAATATTGTCATATGTAATCATTTCAACATATGTAATCAACATAAAAATTATTAATGAGATATTCTACATTTTGTTTTCATACTCTTTGAAATGTGTATATTTTACAGTCATAGCACATCTCAATTTGGACTAGGTATATTTCAGTATCTCCATAGCCATATAATGGTCACAATACTCAACAGTGTAGTACTAGCACCTTCACTGGTAATACCTAACTTCAAACTCCTGATCTAAAGTAGTTTTAAAATTGTAATTATTTATTTTAACCCAAGCATTCATTCATTTAACCAGTTTTTTGAAAGTACAGTTATATATGCTAAGTACAGATCTAGGGCTTTGACCATTCAAAAGCAGAACTATTTCTCTGTGGAATAATGGGGGAATTATGGGTAGAGATATGACACAGTCATTCTAGACAAGTCTAGAGGAGAGCATACAAGCACAGGGCATGGTTAAGTAATCAGTAGTCCAGTTTAGTCAGAGTATAGGATGTGGGAAGGGGAGGATCAAGAAATAAGTTTAGGAAGATAGGCTAGACACTGCCCTCAGGTTGTAGAGGATTTACTGAATATCAGGGTAGGGAATTTAGAATATTCATTTGATATTGAGTAGTCATTGATGACTTTTTTGAGCTGTGGATGACCTTGAAAATGCTGCCATCATGTCTCTTTTGTTAGTTTCCCTAAGGCTTAAAATCTTAAAATAGCTTAAAATTTTATTTTATTATGGCAGACTTAAAACATACAATAGTAGAGAAAGTTGTATGATGAATTTCTGTGTATCTGTCACCCAGCTTCAACAATTATCAGTACTATGTTGGTCTTACTCTTGGAGATTATCTTTGACTTTGTATTTTTGACCTTTTAGAGAAAAAGAGAATGGGTAGAAGACCATGTTTGGGGTTGGGAAGGGAGGGTAACATCTATTTTAAAATAGGACATGCTGAGTTTTAAATGTTCAAGTAGAAGTATCCATACCTAAGTGTCAATCAGTAGGGGACTCATTGATAAGCTATGGTAAATCTAGACACTGGAGCACTGTGTAGCTTATTAAAAGAATGAGAAGTGTTGCTTTATGCTGTTAAGGCTTTACTTCCAGGTTATATTATTAAGTGAAAAGACACTTAAGTAGGTGCAGAATAATAAGTATGCTGTTTTATCTAAGAAGGGAAGGATACAAGTACACATATATACACATAGCTTTTTTGTTGTATTTTTTAAAAAGGATATCTTTAAAAAACAATACAAATGTTAAACTATGTAGAGAGAGAGATAACAGGGAAAGAAGTGAAGCTTCTCTAAATGTACCTTATTGTGTAGATTTGACTTTAAATGAAATATTCACATAATTATAAAACCAATTAATCAAAATGAAAAAAGAAACAGGAATTAAAAAATCTAAGCAACCTTATATCCATTAGAGAGGGTACTATCAAAAAAATAGAAAATAACAAGTGTTTGTGACGTTGTGGAGAAATTGAAACTGTTGATTGGAATGTAAAATTGAAATTGCACTGTTGATTGGAATGTAATATGATACAGCTGCTGTGGAAAACTGTATGGTTTTCTTCAAAAAGTTGAAAATAGAACTACCGTATAATTCAGCAATCCCACTTCAGGGTTTATACACAAAAGAAATGAAAGCAGAGTCACAGAGATTTCTGCACACCCATGTTCATAGGAGCATTATTCACAGCAAAGGTGGAAGCAACCTAAATGTCCTTTAATGAATGAATAGATAAACAAAATGTTGTATACACACATGGTGGAATATTATTCACCCTTAAAAAGGGTGGCAATTCTGACAAATGCTAAAACATGGATGTACCTTGACACTATGCTAAGTGAAATAAGCCAATCACAAAGAGACATGCTGTGTGATTCCACCTATATGAAGTGCCCAAAATAGTCCAGTTCATACAGAATGAAAATAGAAAAATGGTCATTGTCAGGGCCTGAGGGGAAGAGGGAGTGGAGAATGTTGTTTAATGGGTATAGTTTCAGTTTTGCAAGGTGAAGGGTTCTGAAGATAGATTGCACAATAGTGTAAAAGTACCTTATGTTACTGAACAAAGATTAAAAATGGTTAAGGTGGTAAATTTTATGTGTATTTCACTAAAATTAAAAAAAAAGTAAAGCAAAGAAGGGTGGGTGGTTTGGCAATTATTTCAAATTGTTTCCTTGAAAACAATAATTTGGCATCCCTTGTGGGATAAATCTGAAGGACAAAAAAGATTTGAAAGAAATCTTAAACCATTTTCAGTTATTACATTGTTAGTAATATTCTGAAAGTTTAAAATACATAAAAATGTTTCAGAATAATACTAATGTATGTTTAATATGTATTCAGTAGTATGTGAAACAAGTAGGTAATTATGTTTATGACATTAAGAACCAAGATTTTTCAGCAAAAGAAAAATACAAATCAAAACAGAGCTGGAAAGTTAAGTTCAAATCATATTCCCATGCAGAAAGAAAAATGGCATTGTTAGCACTTAACTACAAGATAAAATACAAAGGAATATATTAAAGCATTCTAAAGGATACAACAGGCAAAATGCAGAAAGTGTTAAGTCTTATACATGACCCTGTTTCTTCAACAAATTGCAAGAAAAAAAAAAGAAACATACCCTATTGGTAAGTGATAGAGTGAGCAAAATACCTTGTATGGACCTTTTTCAAACCTCATTTGAAAAAAAAAGCCAGCTTTTTCAAATTTTTGTCAAAGAAAAAAATTGTGAGTCATTTGGGAAATCTGAATGAAGACGTTATTTACGATAGTAAAGAAATTAGAATTAATTTCTTGAAATCTTGACAGTGGTATTATAGTTATGTTCAAAAGGAATCCTTATCTTTTATAGGTATTAAAGTAGTTGCAGATGAAATATATGTCTTGAGATTTGCTTGGAATAATCCAGTGTAAGGAATATAGACCAAACAAGATTGGTTATATGTTAATTGTTGAAGTTGTGTATGGGCATATAGGGCATCATTATACTAGTTTCTCTACCTTCATATATGCTTGAAACTTTCCATGATAAGGGTCTAAAGAGCCCTGAAAATTTATTTTAAATTTATTTTCTAAATGGAGGCATCCAGTAACAGATGGAAAATTTGAGACTGGTATTTAATTGGACAAGTTGAATCAGAATTCAGAGCTATCAGTATATATGGCCATATACTTAAAGCCACATATACTTCCATATACATGGAAATTGCTTAATTTTTCAAAGGAAAGGAAGAGGAGAGTATGGCTAATAGAATGTTAGAGAAATCCCAGATTGGAGGATGAAGAGAAGAAAGAAATTGGAGAAGGAATGATTTGTAATGTAGAAGAAAAGTACAGTTCACTGGAGCTGAGTTTCACCCCAGAGGATGTCTGATCCTATGCAGGAATCATTAAAAAATGACAGAGAAATACTCATTACTTTTGGCCGGGAGGAATTTCAGTTTTTCAGTAGAGTGGTGAATGAGTAAGTTGGGCCACAAGCAGACAAGGAGAGAATCTCCTGTGAGGAATTGACAATGAGAGGCAGTAGCTGGGTAGGATACCTTGGTCAAGGAAAGCCTAGGTTT
Source organism: Smutsia gigantea (assembly GCA_032199065.1). Lineage (NCBI taxonomy): Eukaryota > Metazoa > Chordata > Mammalia > Pholidota > Manidae > Smutsia > Smutsia gigantea. The sequence goes on from JAVSCE010009733.1 coordinate 121,628, forward strand.
TCTTCAGTTCATAGGGATCTGAGTGGTTTTATAAGGAGGGATCCTGGGAAAGAGTAGAGAGAAGTTGAAAATGAAAGAGCCCAGGGGAAGAAGGAGGAAATTGAAGTCAAAACATGAATAAAGTAGCACCTAGAGAAAAAGAGGGAGAATGGGTGAAGATAGAAATTTTAAAGTTGGAAGGAGAGATGTTGTAGGAATTCACTTAATCTGACTGACTTGTGGGGTCCAGGCCAAAACAGTCCTAGAGAGAGGTAGAGAAAAGCATAATTTGGTTTTACAGAGAATGGTGATTTTTTTCCTACAATTTGTAACCCCTATCCTTTTTAATGAGTAGTGAATTAAGATAAATGTTCATGCTAAATTAGAAATAAGTAAATATTATACACTATACCTAGATTTCCATAAAAGTCATGTTTTATGAAAACATTTGAAAGTAAATCCAATGCATTACAGATGCATATTTAAAAGATTACTGAAGATCTTTTCTTTTTTCTTTTTTTTTTTAAGTACACACTCCCTTATTAGCATTGTATGTTAATAACGTTAGTAAAGGGTAATCTTAAAGACATCACAACTGAGGGGTCGTATATTTTAAACTTTTGGATATAATTTTACTCTTTTAAAATACTGAAATATGGATGTAATCTTATTAACGTGATAACCTCTGTATTGATAATTTTTTTCTGAAATGTTGGATTTGTCTTTTAAAAATTCCATTTAATTACGTTTTAATCCTTAACTTAGAAGTTAACAGCTTGCAAACATTTGCTATTCCTGGCTCTATATTTCTCAGTATACTCTCAGGGTTTCTTTATCCCTTTCCATTAGCCTTATTTCTTGTTTGTTTGGTAAGTATATAAAATGAAATTGGGAGACTAGAAAAAAAGCTTTATTTATTCATATATTTCAATGGTTGATAAATTGATTTCAGTTGTACATTGTAGTGATTTGATTGTTCACCATGATGAGTGTAGTTGCTCTCTGTCAACATGCAGAGATATTTCAGTATTACTGGCTTTATATTTCCTGTGTTGTACATTCATCCCTGTGATTAATTTTAGAAAATAGCTTTAAATAGAATGATGATGATGGTGATGGCATCCTAGTTCCACTAGTTTATGTAAGCTTAAACACATTTGTTTTAAGAAGTGCTTGATGTTAAAGTAATATCTGTTAAATTCCTCGTTAAGGTGGTAGTGTAGTTAGTTTTTTTTTCTAGAACAGGGGTATTCATAGACTTAATTGCATTTGTGGGCTCTGTTTTAGCCTTTCCTTCTTACTGTGTTTTGTAATTCAAATATTATAAATTCAAATGTCCAAAATTGATGGGTATAGTGAATTAAGGCCCACGATTGGGGTTAGTATTTTCAAGCATAGCAACTTAAAAAAAGAAATGGCTATTGAAATTTTATTCTTAGGCTAAAGGTTAATGTTAACTGTTGGATATAGTCACTAAATTTAATCACAATTGTCAGTTTATTTTAGCTGGTCTCAGTTATAATTTGCTCTGAGAAAGGACTAAATCAATGGGTTTTTGTTCTCTGTTCAAGATGTCATGCAGAATATCCTCCCCACACCCCAAAAGAAGTAGACTAGTTGAGCTTTTCCTTGGGTGAATATATCCATGTGAATAAGTTGGAAAAGTACAAAATGCTTTTGGCTTCTTGTTATTTTCTAGTGTTCTGGACTTGGTGCCTCATTCTGCTACATGCTCTCCTATTTAGTTGGGAGGCCAGTTGTGTACAAATACCTAACAGAGAAAGCAGTAAAATGGTCACAGCAGGTAAATGTGTACTTTTAAATTATTTAATGTAATTATTTGTCTAATCGGGGAGTTAGTGTATAGCCCCTACATAAATTATCTCAAACCGTTCATAAAAATGATCTTTTGACTAAAATCAAGTGGTAGGCAATTAATGTTAATAATTTCAGATATGAAGTTGGTGTACCTGTAACAGTAATTCTAATTCTTCATTCCTAGTAAGTTCAATCAGCAGAGAAGTTAAAGTGTTGGTGTGAAAGCATTACTCATGTAATGTATATTTTGAAATGAGGATTATCTGAATTTCTTAAAATTGGAGGTTAGGGTTATTGATATGCCTGCTATACTAGCCCTTAACATAGGCAGTTAAAATCATTAAAAAGTTGGTCTATTGATGTGTATCTTACATCTGGTTGTAAGTTTAATTTTTCCATTTTAGGTTTAAAATATCATTGTTGAGCCATATTATCTAGGCTGATACAGAACCACCTGCAGTAGTGTAACATTAAGCTGTGAAGCACAGTTAAAACCCTCATGTCATTCAGCTCTCACAGTGAGCATTTGATCAGTAGCTGATGGTCATTTTCAAGCTCCTTTTTTGATCATTTATGTTGTATAAACTACTATCAGGGATAGGAATTTGAAATAAGGTATTTTGCATTAAACAACTTATTTTCAAGAGTGGCCTTATCTTGATTCCAATTTGTTTCTCTCTTTTCACAGGTTGAACGACATAGAGAACATCTTATTAACTACATTATATTTTTGAGAATAACGCCATTTCTGCCTAATTGGTTTATTAATATTACATCCCCTGTGATAAACGTGCCATTGAAAGTCTTTTTTATTGGCACTTTTCTAGGTAAGGCCTTTGGTTAATGCTGTATTAGAACTCATGTACATACCAAATAGTGCCTAGCTGGGCTAGATTATATGCTCTTTGCAGACATGTCAGTGCCATATATAATTATTGTGCACAGAACATGGCCTATATAAATAGATGCTCAGAAATGTTTGTTGGATTGTGTCAAGTATTTTTGTGTTACTTCCCTTAAATGAGAGCATTTTCTAATGGATATTATATTTAAGCAGGACTTTTAAACTCTATGCTAGCTCAATAGTGGAAAGAAAAAATCAAGGTGTCTTTGTTGAATAATTTTTTCTCCTTTGTTTTCTAATCAAGTACTGAAATATTGAACTTTGGTTTTTAGTAGAGAATTGACCCAATTTTTATTTATATTGACATCAGTATTTATTACGGGCATTACCAGAAGTATGGGGAGGAAGCAAGGATCAACAAAACGTTTTTGCTTTCAAGGAGCTGACACTTAATTTTGAAATTAATCAAAATAAAATGGATATAAAGATTCATTTATATATTTTATGAATTCTGATGGTTCTTTAGTAAGAGTATTATGGGTTTTTTCCTTTTCAAATATAAGCTGAATTGTTTAGATAACAGCAGGATGAGCAGATTCCTCATGTACTGTCTGTTAAATTAAAGCTTAAATTAATATGAGAGTAGATCATTTTGAAAAGAATAATCAAAATCAGTTTTTATGGCTACTTTAAAAAAATGCATTGACAAACTTAAAAATCTTAGTGGGGTAATTTTGGATTTTGTAAAATAATGTTACATTCATGGAATCAGAATTTTGGTCCCTATCTCCTTTTTTTATAAGTGAATTAACTAGAGATTCCGTTAACTTTCAGCTTTAGCTACAGTAATTTTTCCAGTCTGTTCAGGTTTTAATGAAATATTATTGTTCCACCTATGCTCTTGCATAAACTGCTCTTTGTACTAATATTTTGAGTATCTTTCATTTTTGAGTATCTCCTACTTCATTTTCATTTCAAGTATATTCTGTAAAGAGTGAATGACAATGTACTCAATCTTGTTGTTAAACATTTAGATTGTTTTCAGATTTTTGTTAATGATGCTTCAGTGAACATCCTTGAGATTAGATCTTTACTTATATACATTAGTATTTCCTAAATTTTAAATTGCTAGATCAGGGCACATTCTTTTTTTTTTAAGCCTGTTAGGAAATGTAAAATTATTTTCTGGGAACTTGGGTTATTAAGTTCATTATCCTTACTGGATGATTATGAAAGATTGAATTATTTCTGTGAAAACAAACTAAGGAGTTTTAAATTAAATTAAAATTTTCCAAAATAGAAATTGCTGTATTCTTACAAGAAATTTTATACACATGGTTATTTTTAAAAGCAGCTGATTGTTTTTACTCTTGTGTTTTTTTTTATTTTAGGCGTCGCACCTCCATCTTTTGTAGCGATTAAGGCAGGAACAACTCTGTACCAGCTTACCACAGCAGGGGAAGCTGTTTCTTGGAACTCAGTATTTGTTCTTATGATTTTGGCTCTTCTTTCTATTCTGCCCGCCATTTTCCAAAAAAAACTAAAGCAGAAATTTGAGTGAAAAATAAGTTGGGTTTTAGTTTTCCTATCCTTATCATCTCAGGATTGGCGGGTTTATGTGTTAAAATCACCTCTACAGTAATTGAAATAAAGAATTTGTAAAATAAAATTTCCTAAGAGACAGTCAAAATAATGCACTTAAGTGGCAAGGGAGAGAAGAAAGTAAAAATGGAAATTGATAAACAGGGAAAAGTGCTGTCAGTTATGATAGACATCTAAATTACTATTCCAAGAGTAACTATAGGTAACTAGTAGCATAGTAGGAAATTCTTGAACCAACTGATTCTTTGAATTTAATCTATTTCATGAACTGGCTATATACATACTTACCCTTGACTTGATAATTGAATATTTTTCTCCCTTTTCCCTTACTAATAACTAAAATAGAAAAAGCAAATTCAAAATACAAAAGCAAAGGTTGTAGGTTTTTAAAAATAGTATTGCATTCTGGCTAATGTTAGCCTTCTTTCAGAGCATAAACTTGAAAACTAAAGCCCAAAACAGATTTACATTTTCTTCCTCTTTTTATCTTTGAGTTAGTGGATTTATTGAGAAGTTGCATCTTATTGGACTACTGAATTCAGAAGGGATATTGATTTATATCTACTTTGTGAATTTTATTTATGTTTATTTCTCTAGATTATCATGGATTATTCTGAAATGTAAAATTCTGACCAGTTTTTTTCATCTTTTTATCTAGCTTTCCCAGTATTTCCATTGTGCATATACAAAATGGCAATTACATGATAATTGTATCATATTAGTGTTGATAACTTATTTTCAGATAATATTTTGTTACACAGTTTCTCTTTACTAGTAAATCTCAAAAGGGGGTCAAAAAGGCAAACATTCAAAATATTCAGTTTTTAGATGTTAGATTAATTATATTACTTTATATTTTGAAACAAGCAGTAGTAGCCCAACACATTTAAGTGGTTAAACATAGTTTATTTCTTCCAATGACTGTAAAATTTACCTCATTTATTAGTCTGGTCATTAAAGTATATATTATATAATTATCCTTTTTATGCATGATACACTTATAAGAATGCTTTGTTTCATTTCTATTGATGGCTTTTTTGGGACTGCTTTCAATTAATGCAGTTTCCAATTTAGTGTTTTTACTTTTTATAAAAACTACAAAGAAAATTAACTTCTCACATGGTAACTACTATATTTAAATAGTCCTGGAAAAATATTTGAACAGCTTTTTGCTGCTTACTTGTTGTTAATATCCTTGATTCCAGGACATAGTTGATCTAAAAAGTGAAGTACCCTTGTCCGTTTTACATTCACCCAAGACTGTCATGTTGAAAAGTACTTTAGCTGTGGGAGAAATCTTTGTATTTTTTTGCTGTCAGAGGCATGGTCATCCTCAAAGCCTGTTTCTACTACATAATGTGGACTGATTATTTTTTCTATCACAGTATTAACAAATGAATTTATTGTAAATCCAAAGAAAATATATAATTAATATACTATTCTTATGTCACTTGGCCTTTTGTGTGAAATTATTTATTGTCATTTCTAGCAAGGTTTTCTTCCTTATTGACCAGGGACTGAGTAATAAAGCTTTTGTTATTTTTACAAATGAACTTAAAACATACATAGCCTTTTTGGACAAAATTCACTAAATATTACCATATAAAATGTAGTTGAGTAAATTTTCATCAGACTTTTAAAAATAAAAGTATCAGCTTGGACTCAGGAGAAGCCTCACTATTTACTCCATTGTGTATATATTTATGTATTGTACTTAGTCTATTCTCAGAATATTTTGTCTATACTTATCATTGATCCTTTCCCTTTGCTGATTATTTTTTCTATTAGTAAATTGTAGGTGCCACTTAAGGTGGGTTTATTTTCTTCTCTCAAGAGAATAGCCAGTCTTTCCAGATGCATCATCATTGACTATCAAGAAAGAACCCTTCAGCAGGCTGCACCCTGAATGCAGTTGGCTTGTATTCACAGATTCAGACTTGGTCTGATACCAGATGTTTAGATTCAAGTTTCAGCCATGCCTTGTAGACAGTTGCATAGTAATAACCACAAGAGAGCAAGTATATATAAGGGGAGGAGAGCAGGCTAGCTAGGAATTTTATACACTAACAGATTGTTCCCCTCTGAGTGGCCTCTCTCTGAAGCTCTGTTACTTTGAGTGTAATATTTCTAAGACAATAAATGCAAACTAAAATGTAATAAGTTGTACTGAAAAAATATAGTACTTGGGATTTATTTCATGGAAGCATTTGTACTAAAAAACCTTTCATTGAATAAAAATACTCTTGAAATTCTGACACACATTTTCACCTCTAAGAGCAAAGATTTTTTAAAACCTTTAATTTTTATAGTTGGCTTCTGCGATATATGAAGTCATAAGAAATACATTCATTTGACCAAATATATATTTCCAGGGTGTATTTGGTCTTCACAGTTCCTGAAAACACTGCAGAGTCTTAAAGGTAAAATGGGTGTTTTGTCATATTAATGAGAGACTTTTGGACCCCACCCAAGGGCAGGGGCTGGAGGCTGAATCAGCCAATGGCCAATAATTCAGTTAGTCACTACTATGCAATGAAGCCCTCACTAAAACCCCCGAGAATTTACTGCTTTCCCTTGTCTTGGGTCATGTTTCTCTGTCAGAGCTTCTGTGCTTGGGGAACTAGAATGCCTCCATGTGCCACTGAGCCAAGCCCCAAGCTCCACAAGGATAGAAGCTCCTTTATTTGGGCCCTTGCCCTATGTCTCTCTTCATCTGGCTGTTAACTTGTATCCTTTACTGTATGCTTATTAAACTTGTAAAAGTAGGTGTTTTCCTGAGTTGGTGAGCTGCTCTAGCGATTAATTGAACCTCAGAGGGAGGTGGTTGGAACCTCCAATCTGTAGGTGGTAGGTTAGAAGTATAGGTTAACTGCTTGGAGCTCACGACCAGTGTCTAGAGTTGGGGGTGGAAGGCAGTCTTGTAGGACAGAGCCCTTAACCTGGGGAATCTGGCGCTGTCTCCAGGCAAATAACATCAGTTTTCTGACGCTCTGCTGGTGTTGGAGAATTGCTTGGTGTTATGTGTGGGAAGACCCCCTCCCACATACTTAACACACACTGGAATCAGGTCTGGGGACCTGAATGAATTTATGCTACTATTACTGCTGTGTATAATACTGTTACAGTTGTTACATGTAGGAAAACACATCCTTGCAGCTTCTGAGAATCTTAAAGCAATTTTTAAAATTGTAGATGTAAAGAAATACAGGTGAATATCTAAACTTTTTGTATATATAACGATTTGTCTATGAAGGAATCTTTTTAATGTTCTTGGTTTTTTGAAAATGGATAGAATAAATCAAAAGGGCTAAAGTTTTCCTGGTGTGTAAATGATCATGCATGGATTATTGTTTAGATGTTTAGAAGGCAGTCTTATTGGAGGTTGTGTACTCTATTCTGGTTATTCTTTTTTCCCCCTTATCCTGGAAAAATGTGCTAGGCTAGGTGAGTTAAGGGTATTATTTAAACTTTAGGCCTCATGTTTCTCATCTGGACCAATTGAGCTCTAAGGTCCAGGTTCCTTACAGTGCACACAAGATAGGATTCTCTGAAATCGATGAAAAAGATTAATAAGTGCTTCTAATTAAAAATAGTAAATTAAGCATATATTGCTTTGTATAGGTTTTTTTATAGCTTACAGTGTGTTTCTTATGTATTACCTCATTTAGACAAACCATTTCATCTGTAATGAAATGAGAAATTGTAATGCTTGAAAAAAACAGGTTATTTCCATTTGGTTATTTTGCTAGTAATACAAAGTAGAATAAAATGGAAATTGTGTAAGGCACTGGAAGGATTCTTCTGAAGAGTCATTCTGTCCTAGAAATACTTGGTATGTAAAGCAGAAACCATAATATCATGCCTTCTGAAGACCACTATGTGTTAGCAGGGACTGCATTTTGAGAATAGGTGAGGAAACTCACTAAACTCCTAAGTTAAATTTTGGGGGCCTGTCTGGGCTCCTTAATCTAAGGTTTAGTATCATCCAGCCTTTGGAGCTGTGCCAAGTGAGCATTCTTGTCATGATGACTTAACAGCTAGGTAAAGAGTGCTGGGGAGTAGAAACTAACCCAGTCCTAGCCATGATGGCTCTGGAGTACCACCTCAAGAGTCTAAGGGGGGTTTTGAAAACTACTCTGAGATCAACAGTATAATAATATGGAAGCCAAAGGAGGGAATATACTGTTCAAGTTCATGTATTTTAGATGGAAAACTAGCCATAGTCATCGTCTCAACCTTCTAGAGTGACTAAGAATCACCATGAAATCAGACTGGAAAATGGTGTTTTGTCCAAGGTCAACTGACACTTCCTTAAAAAAAGTGAATTCTTTCCTGGAATGCCTACAGGCCCAAGGGAGACGTAAGTTTGCGCATTCAAGACCCCCCACTTTACTTTCACTTTCCTGGTGACTAAATAGGCACTATGGGGCTTGCTTTTGAACTGAGGTGAGAACACCAGTCAGGGTTTATGATGGTAAATTTTATGTGTCAGTTTGGGCTCTCGGTGTCCAGATAGTTGGTTAAACATTATTTCTGGGTGAGTCTGTAAGGGTGTTTCCAGAAGAGATTAGCATTTGAATTCATGTTCTAAATAAAACAGATGGCCTTCCCCAGTGTGGGTGGGCACCATCCAATCCATTGAAGAAGAACAAAAAGGTAGAGGAAGGTTGAATTCACTCTGCCTAACTGTTAAGCTGGGACATTGATCTGCCCTTGGTACTCCTGGTTCTCAGGGCTTCAGACCTGGACTATACTCTTTATCATTGGTCCACAGGCTTTTGAACTATACCATCTGCTTTCTGGGTCTTCAGCTTGCATATAGTGGACTGTGGGATCAGTCAGCCTCCATAATTGCATGAAATAAATCCATCCATATCTGTATGTATATAGATACATAGATATCTATACCTATTCTATTGATTCTGTTTCTCTGGAAAACCCTGACAATGTTGGTTATAGGCTGCTGTTAATTAGAGAGATATGAAAGGAAATGGTGATAGATATTGAAGAGGAAAATAGGAATTTCTGGCCAGAACATATCTAATGTTACAGTATGTAGCTCCAGGAGGATGGCTTCCCTGTCCAGGGCAAGTTCTCTATGAATCCAGTAAGACTGAAGAAAGGCAAGGGCAAAAAGTTGGAAGAAAAGGGGTTACCTCATTTATTACTGGTCACAGGCGGCTTGGTACATGCAGCTGGTTTGAATGCGCTTCCCGCTCTCCAAGCTCTCTGTTCCCACACTCAGGCTTGATTCTCTAGGAGCACTGGGGCTCCACAGCTCTCTGTGCTCTTCCCACCCCCAGCTCCTATGCTCCAGGAGCAACTCTGTGGGCCAGTCCCTGGTGGCTGGTGGACGCTTGACCAATTCTGTACCAGGAACACAGGCGGAGGAGAGAATGGGTGTTTCCTCTCTATCCCTCCCATGGGCAGGTGCTCCTGTGACTGACATCCCATAAATGTGCAAACATGCTCTTATTATATACGCAATGGGCACTATTAAGGCCAGGCAGGCATCCTGGTCAGAAAGTTCCATTTTCCCCACATAGAAATAGAGGCTTTGGAAGTGATGAAGGAATTCTGATTGAAATATATATAAAAAAAGAATTTGTCATAAAAATTATATGGTACAAATGCCCATGTCACTGTAGTGGTATGTTTGACTCCTCATAATAAGGGATTTGGTGATGTGGATAATTGTCAGAATATATATATAGCTTCTGGCTGTACAAAAATAGGAAGGAAAAATAATCTCTACCTGTATGTAAGACTTGGAAGATTTTGCATCAAGTCATGTGGTAAGGGTACCATGGGATGCATTTTGGAACATCAGGTCTAGCTGGATTCAAACACTACCAGAGAGATTTTTAATGAAGATTAAGTGTAAAAACTAAGACTCCACCAAAGACCTCAGAGGTGCTTGAATCATCTTTCTTAGGTATCTAATTTGGGTGAAGGAGAAGCAGGATGAGACAGTGAATATCTTCAGATAAAAATTCGAACCAGCCTTGTTGGGAAGGGAGTCATCAGTTCAGACTTGAGCTGTCATTGAGTTCAGAGGTTCCAGGCAATGGAAATAGACACATTCCCCACCCTTTGGTCAAAATGCTGCCTAAAGCAGCTTTGACCAAATTTGCTTCAGCTGAGAACATGTGGGAAGGGGTGACTACAACCAAAACAGAAGCCTAGCAAGTCTTAGACTAAATGGGGAAGGTTCTGAGTAAACAGGACTGCCTGAATGGTTGGGGTAGGGCTGTGGGACTGGGTGGAGCAGAAATACCAATTGTTACTGTTGTGAGGCCGGGCAGTTGGGGGTAGACTACTCATGTCCTGGTACTCTATAAAGCGCCATGGTTATTAAGGTTCATTGATTGCAACACACAGCCAGAGAAGAGCAGGGCACCTGATTACCAACCCACCAGACTAACGCAAAAAGAAACTGGAGTACTGATAGGAGGGGAAATTGATTCAAGGTAATGAAAAAGCAACAAACATAAAACTGGGGATGAGAGGAGCTTCAGTGATTGATCCTTGTGAGTGGAAAGCTTGAAGGTCATACCTACTATGTCTTTCTCCTTGACAGTGTTGACCCTGAAACAGTTGGGAAGCCCATCTAATGATGTATCCTCTCAGGGCATGGGACAGACAAGAGACCTGGTTCTGAGGGTAGGGAGAGTGGCAGAAGATCCTTCCTGGGAATTTGCCCACTTGTGGATTTTGCTGTTTGATCCAATAAGAATGTGCAAAACAGAACTGTAAAATTGAGAGCCCCCAGTATTGTTTCTCCATCAGTCTTCATCCCCAAAACGGCTCATTCATACATCCAGTTTTTTATGACACATAGTAGCCTTTCCTTATTCTGTTCTTCACCATCAGCAAACCTTATTAATTCCACCTCCAGAACTCTTGAATCCAACTATTTTTTCCATCTTCACTGCTAGCATCCTAGTTAGTGCAAGTCCATCATTACCTTTGAACCTGGAGTACCTCAATAATCGAATTTGTCAGCCTTTTCCTAGGCTTGCCCTTCTAAGCCCACTTTCTACACAGCAGCCAGCATGATTTCAAAAACTTAAGTTACCTGTCAAGATTCTGAAGTAGCATAGCCTGCTGGCTTTTCTAAAATCAACTCTAGAAAATGGAAGCAACAGAAGCATAAATCTGAGAAATCAACAGTAAACGTTATGAGAAACTCCTGGGGAGAATGAAAGCTTTAGTTAACTGTGCGTGTGTGTCTGTGTGTGTACACATGTGCACACACGGTGCTCACTTGTACTAGTAGCTGTCGCCATGGTGGAGGATTGGAGGACAATGAGACAGTGGGTTGAAAGTTTTGAAGTTCTAATTTTCCTCTACCTACATTAAATAATAGCCCAGATTCCCTGTGTCACCTGAACAACAACAGGGGAGTACAAAAGCCCTGTTGGGGTGAATATAGGTGCTAGCAGCCCTCAACATTCAGTTCTCCCACCCCTACCCTACCTTTCCAGGACAGGGGATAAAAAAACTAAGAAGGATACCTCCTACACTGGGGTTTCTTTACAAGAGTTTATAAGTAAATCCCTGACCAGAGGAGTGGCCTAATAAAGTGGCAGCCAAAGGAACTTTGGTGTCTGAGTCTTTTCACACTGGAGCTTATTCTCTCTCTTTAAATTCACTGGGAGGGACCCTGGGGCTTGCCTTCAGCCCCTTCTCAATATATATTAACACAATAACTAGTACCAGGAGAATGTGAGATTATAAACCAAGATAATTAGATGTACAAGAAGACTAACTATGAAAAAAAACCAAATTGATCTATATGTTTAATGCAATTCTCAGCCATTTCCCAGCAAGATGATTTAGGTATAGACAAGATTATTTTAAAATTCATATGGAAAAGCAAAAGAACTGTAATAGTTAAAATAATCTCAAAAAGTAAAGTAAAAGGAGTTACTCTTTCTCATTTCAGGACTTACATAGCTAAGGTAATCAAAACAGTGTGGAATTAGCAGAGGGATAAATACCTAGATCAATGGAACAGAACAGAGAATACAGAAAGAGACCCACATAAATGTGCCCAACTGATTTTTGACAAGGGTGCAAAAAATTCAATGGAGGAAAGATAGCCTTTCTAACAAATGGTGCTGGAGCAACTAAATACCCATAGGCAAAAAAATTAAATTTTACCTAAATCTCAAACCTTACATATAAATTAACTCATTTAATAAAAGCTTTAGTGTAAAATGTAAAACTAAAACCTTTAGAAAAAAACATAAGAGAAGCCCTTTGGTAACTAGACTCAGGCAGAGTTCTTAGACTTGACAACAGAAGCATATCCCATAGAAGGAAGAATCAATAAATTGTACTTCAAAATTGTAAATGTTTCCAAAAGATCTTGTGAAGAGGATCTTGTTAAGACAAGCTACAGAATGGGAGAAAATAAATGCCTACAACATATTCAACTCAGGCTTTGTATCTAGAATATATAAAGAACTCATAAATTCAACAGTAAAAAACAATCCGTTTGGAAAATGGCAAAAGATACAAACAAATATTTCACCAAAAAGGATATACAGATGACAAATAAGCAAATGAAAAGAAATTTTAACATCATTAACCATTAGAGAAGTAAATTAGAACCATGATGAGCTATCACTGCAGTCCTATCTGAAGTCTAAATAAAAAAATAGTGAACACCAAATGTTGGCAAGGATGTGGAGAAACTGGATCTCTCATTCACACATTGCTGGTAAGAAGGTTAGATGGTACAGCCATCTGGAAAATGGTTTGGCAGTTGCTTTAAAAAACTAAATGCACAATTATCACATGACCCAGCAATTACACTTGACACTTTTATCCCAGAGAGATGAAGACTATGTTCACACAAAAACCTGTAAATGAATGTTTATAACAGCTTTATTCATGCTAGCCCCAAACTGGAAACAATCCAGATGTTGTTAAATGGGTGAACTGTTAAGCTGTGGTATGTCCATGCTGTGGAATACTATACACTTAGCAATAAAAAGTAATGAACTATTTATTAATTCATGCAATCTGGACTGATCTGCAGAGAATTTTCTACCAAGAAAAGTCATTCATAATGTTATACCATATGATTCATTTCTGTAATATTCTAGAAATAAAGAGAAAGATAAAACTGTCATTATTTAAAATTGAAATAGTCTATTTTGAAAAACAGAGTAAACAAAACTAAAATGAAGCTTTAGCAGTATTGCTGGACACAAACAGCACACCTGTTAACAGGATCTACCTTCTTAAAAGAATCTTTGGAATCTCAGCCTTAGACCACAAAGGTGTTCTCCTCATGAGAAGTTTTTATGTAGCTGTTTAAGAAATAAAAGGCTCTCGCTAATAGACAGTGACTGCAAGATGGGGGCCAGTGAGGACTTGATAATATGGGTGAATGTTGAAACCACAATGTTGTTCATGTGAAACCTTCATAAGATTGTATATCAATGATACTTTAATAAAAAAAAAATAAAGGTTCTCAGTCTTGTTAGATTTATTTACTCTTCTGCCTCTCTTAACTAACCATGGGCTCTTTAAGGACAGGACATTTTCAGACAGAGGGAGAGTTGATGAGGTCCCAACTGACTGGTATTGCTTGAAGAAATGGAGGGGTAAAGGAACTCAAAACCTAGGAGGTGAGAAGGCAGGGAGTGAGGGTATGGGTGAGGTAGGAGGGACACGGGCATGGTCAGAAATGGGCCACTTGAGGGGTGGGGAGTTAAGCCCAGAGCTTCTTTATTTTGTGGCAAAAGTCTGTATGTGAAGCTTTATAAGAAGGTCCTGAGCATAGTGGAGCCCAAAGTTTTCAACTTCTTACTTTGAAAAAAAAGAAGAGCTGTTTAAAAAGTTCTGAACATGAAGTGTGGAATATGAGTTTGGAACAGGCATGAGAGGATCCTTATCAAAGAAACGACTCCAGGTTGGTTGGTTGGTTTTAAGTAAAAGGATTTAATGAATAAATACATACCTAAAAGTTGTGTGTTGTGTCTTTTTAAATTGACCAGATGTTTTAGTTTAGTCTCATCATTATTAATGGTGGTATGGTACAGGTAAATTCCATTAGAATGATATTTTGGAATTTTTTCCAGCAACTGTGTTTTACTTATTTCAAACAGAGAAAAAGGACTTAATATAGGGAATTTAAGGTTTTACAAAATCACTGGAAAGTTTGGAGGAGCAGGCTGAAGGTCCAAGAATGACTCCTAGAAAACTCCAGAACTGGCAGAAATGGTGTCCAAAAACTCACTACCATAGCTGTGATCCAGATCCCAGGAGTACAGGATCTAAGCTGCCACAGCTGTTGTCGCTACTTCTTAGATCTTGGAAGAAAGAGCCTGCTGCTTGTGCCACTCCCACTCTGTCACATCATTCTCAAGGTTGCAGGTGGACCATTGGCAACTCTACAACCCTACCTGCCCAAGGAACACTGCCAAAAGTAGCAGGAAAACAGCTTTTGTTTCTCTTTTCTATTCAAATCTCTCGCAAGTGCATCTAATTTGCAGAATCTATTTTGCATGCAGAACTCTAGTTTTCAGTTTGTAGCTTTCCAGCCTCTGCAATACAGAAAGAATAGTCAGGGCCAGCCACGTAAATTTGCAGGGCTCAGTGCAAAATTAAAATGCAGAGCCCTTTGTTCAAAAGCAGGGGGAAACGTGCCATTAAAGGTAACAAAATATAAAGATTTTCCTTTTCTTCTAGGGTCTCCTTTTTGACTTGTCATGCTGTTTTTGTTTTTAATTTAATATTAAATAAAGAAAAATTAAAACAGTAAATTATTAGCCTGAATTTTACATTTATCTTTATATTGTAGAGTGCAACTTTTAATGCAAATGTACGAGTATTGAACTTCATGTGAAATCATCAAAATTATACAATTCCACTTTGAAGCTCACATGCATATGTATTTCATTCTTACATGGATATAGTGGAAGTGCTGTAAAAAGTAACTCAACTGGTTTTATTTCATTTCTTGATATGCACACATTCTACCAACATTCTCTACCTTTGACTTACTGGTGAATAAGAAGGACTGAAAGGAAAAGGAACCTTCTTTTCACCCTGTTTGTCCCTTTCCTTCTATGTCATCATTTTCAGCAAGTGACTGATTACTACTCCAAGGAAGTCCCATAAATAAGAATGTGATAGGGTTCCTTGGTCATTTGTGTTTCTTAGAAAACCATTGCCTTCTTTTTTCCTTAGAGGCAAGTTCTGGTTTGAATGAAAAGCATACCTTGTGAGGATAATCGGCACCCCCATTTTTGCAGTTGTAGACATACCATGCCTGCCTTGCACTGGCTTTGAGTCTGGCTACTCTCCCAGGCATCACTGGTCCACCAGAATTCTCTGCTCATGGAGTATTGCAAACACTGTAAGGGAATGAGACAGCAAGGAACAGCAGATGTGCATATTGCCCATACTGCCTCTGCTCATGTGCATGCTCCTTTGTCCCATCAGACTTCACTTACAAAGCAAACACAAGTTCAAATATAAAATTATTAAAATGTTTACAACAGCCACAGCAGGGCATTAAACTAAGTGTGTGGCCCTTCTGAATACAGCCTTGTGCATAGGTGGGATGCCTATGAAGCTGACCCAGGGCATAAGAGAAGGAAGTAAGCATGGATGTTGACTGCCAATCACTATATCCAGTATAAAGCACTTATAAACAGATGAGTTGGGATGGAAGGTGAGGGGGAAGCAGAGGGAAAGAAGCCATGTGTGTGAGAGGGAGAGCACAAC
Organism: Smutsia gigantea; assembly: GCA_032199065.1. Classification (NCBI taxonomy): domain Eukaryota; kingdom Metazoa; phylum Chordata; class Mammalia; order Pholidota; family Manidae; genus Smutsia; species Smutsia gigantea. The sequence continues at coordinate 137,619 of JAVSCE010009733.1, forward strand.
TGGTGTTGACTTTCTAGTTCTGTGGGGCCAAGTTAATACTTCTTGCATCCTGCAGTTTAACAGCATCATGTGAGCAAGGCAGAGAAAATGTTAGCCCACTGTTAGCTCTTTGGATATTGTGATTTGGGGGGAACCAGAAAAAGGTGCCCCTTTCTTCAGATATTTTACTGCCATCTTTTGGAAAACCATTTGAATAATTATATAAATTAATGGTGACTATAATGAATGGTGTCTCTTGGGCAATGCTCAATCTGTATAAATGTGAGTGGTAGCCCTGCCTGTTATCTTCAGGGTCCCCAGCGGCCAGAGTTATAAATGCTGATAACTCACAATGTGAGCCTGGCAAACTTAGTGGGCAGCGGGCGGGAGTTGAGCTGGTTGGCCAAGGAGTGGCACAGGCACGCTTTCGAATCCCTGCCTCCAAGGTGTTCAGTTGAGAATCAAAACCAGTAGTTCCTCACGTTATATTGCCTTGCCCTGGCAGCCCGTGAAAATTTCTGTGGTGGAGGCTTTTGGCCAGTTTCAACATCTGACAAAGCTTAGTGGATGGAATAATATTTTTATCTAGGAGAAGCCTATACAGGCTAAAAATATCCTTTCTTTTTTTCCTTTGGCTGGAATTATATTCTTTGTGGCCCACTTATCTTGTGCCAATTAAAAGGTCTGAACATAGGATCAATGTATCTTTTATCAACAAAAAATGGGAAAGCTGATTGTAAATGCAGTTTGTTTCAGAGACATCTTTCTAATTATAGGGTCCTGGGGTAGAAAAGCAATAAAAGGACTCTCAAAGATGCAGCTGTTGGAAACCCTGCTCATGGCGAAGGTAAGAAGTGGGTAAGGCAAGACTCGAGAGAGTGAGGGACCTGCCAGAGGTCATAACATCTGAGTCAAGTGCTGTTAGGATTGTCACTTGGGTTTCCTCTCCTTCCCAGTCCCCCTGAGTGGGCATCTGCTGCTTTTTTCCTCCTCCTCCTGCTCTTCTTCCTGAAATTTCATCAACTTTTATTCAGACTCATAGAAAAAACCCAAACCAATTCATTAACATTTGCCAAAAGATGATTGGATATTGCAAGTACTGCATTTGATAAGTTATTAATAATTCTTCTATAAACTTCACACTTACCAGTGACCCAAAATACCATCTCTTCTTTTTCCACTGTATCCATTAAACTGTACTGTTAAAACAGAGCATTTCCTGATGTAGAAATAAAGACAATATGTTCTCCAAATACAATCTAGGACATAATGCTCTGAAATGTAGAAATTCAGTTTATTTTGATTACAGTTAATTTTTGATGTGTTAAAAGTCTTGTGCTGGTTTGATTCTAATTCATTATTATAAATTTAATTCAATAATGCAATATCATTAATTTTTCTTTATGTAATAATTTTCTGTATATTTTTTCTGTCTGTCATAGTAAGGGCAAATTGATATAACATAGAAAACTGACAGTATGAGTGTATGCTTTTGTTTATAGTCATCTGGAAAAAAATACTACAATATCCAATTACTAATTTCATAGATTTTTTTCCCCATCTTTTTATGAAGGTATCACACACAGTAAAATTTACTCTTATTAGTGTACTGTTCTGTCATTTTGGCAAATGAGCAATTGTGTAACCACCACCACAATCAAGATATGTAACAATTTCATCACACACACACCCTGCCCCCCAGAATATCTTTGAGAGCTCAGCTACAGCTAAATATATCTTACTTTTGGGATCTGGTCCAAGGGCCTTCCACTTGCCCTCAGTAGACCATCAGCCTTTCCCAGGAAGCTCTTGGCCCTGATGTTGATGGGAATAGTGAGGCCACAGTGTTCACAGTCTAAGAGAGAGGGCTGGAGGCAGTACATTAGGTCATCCACCCAGACCTCAAAAGGCTCCTGACCTAAGGGGAGAGAGGTGTGGGGAGGACAGAGGGAACCACCAGTGAGTCATTCTTGGGTGTGTCAAGAGACAAAGGTACCCCTCTGCCTGGTCTGGCTACCCTGTCTCAGCCTCCTCAGATACACACAACACACACAGAGACAATTATTTACACATGCAAATACACAAACATCTAATATATATGAGCACATACATATACATGATCAACCCTACACATAAATGCTCACATACAAACAGACAGACATGCCTGTAGATATGCACATGCTTGTGCTCATGCACTACTTTAGAGAAAGTTGCATCATTTGTGGCCATTATCTGCAACTTTTCCTCCTCTTGCTCAACTTCATACTTCCCCATGCCACAGGGCATCAAATGGCTGCTTGATGCTGACTCTTCTTTGGTGCTTCTTTGTCACTGTGGGTTCTTGTGGCTGAAGGGTGATACCTGATTATTAACCAATTTAGGGAGCTTGTGCTATTGAGAGATAGGAGGATCCTGATACTGGTTGTGAACGAGGTACTGGGAGCCAGTGGGAGAGCAGGGCCCAGGAAAGCAAAGTGTGCATGACTCCTTCTGTAGAGATGGATCACTAAACAGAGGGACCTAGCTGCCCAAGATGGCTGTGGGCATATTAGTCTATGTCTAGCTGTATCTATGTCTTAAGAAAGCCTGTATTGTGAAGCTTATGTTTTTCTGAATGATCAGTGGGATTCATTTCATTTTGCATATGGTGAACTGTTCATTGAGCATTGGAGAGGAAGGGTTTTAGGCACCTATTGGGTCATCAGCTGAACTTCCTTGAATGCTGTACTGTGAGCTGGGGAGCCGGCAGATTCTGCCTGGTTGGAGTCAGGTTGATCAGGGTCTAGCTGGAGGAAGTGCTGCTGCTAGTAGAGAATATGGAGTATCTCTGGAAGGATAAATAAGGCCCTGCTAACCCTGATTGCTTTGGGAAAAACACTTTAGTGTCTGGATCAAGCCCCTGTGTGATGAGATGGCGTGGGCTTTAGGAGTTCCCAGCGGAGGACCCTTACATGAGGTAAGGCATGAGCTCAGCACTGAAGGGTGTCACAGGTGAAGAAGAAGAATTAATCCAGCCTTGGTCCTATCCTCTCTTTAGAGGCTGTGTGTAGAGTCAAGATAAGAATGTACAGCTGGGAAGTTAGGGGGCCGTCTCAGCCTCATTGCCTATACAGTATGCCAGGCAAGGTGAGGGCCTCACATCCACTTAACACAGGGTACCACCACTGTTTTTCTCTGTGGATCCAGGGCAGGCCTAGTTTAGAAGGAGAAAGTGGGGAAACCCCTGCTTTCTGAGTTTTTTACAGGAAAAAAGACACTGGCCCAGGGAATTTTGGACCCATGTAGCTTTTTCTTTCAGAGGTGCAGGTCTAAATTGGGGCAGCAAGGCCCCAATCTAAGGCTTGAACAGCTAGGGCTGTTATCAGACTCAGGTGGGGTCAGGGAGGGTGATTTGTACTTTGTTTGCTGACACAAATAAGATAAAAATGGGTGGGAAGGGAGGTGCAGAGCAGTTATAGATAAGTGAATCACTTTGGGCTTTCCAAATTCTGACATGGAGGTGGATTATGGACACTTTGGTCCCAAGCAGGTGGCTCCTTGGAAATAGCAAGCAGCAAGGCTTGACTGGAGAGAGATGGTGTGAAGGGAGACCTTGTAAGAATAAAAGTACAAGTGGGTTGAGCCTGGATCATAGAGAGCCTCAGCAGTCATGCTTGAAAGAGTTTGCACCCACAAGGATTTGGCCTGGCAATTTTAGCATGACGAGGGCTGTGTGGCTGGCACAGTCACTTTGTGTTAGTAGAGGAGACTGCAGGAAAGGAGTAGTATTTTTAAAGGTTTAATGTCGTTTATTTTTAAACTAGATAATGCATTATCATGGTTCAAAACCCAAAAAGTACAAAACCGTATACAATGAAACATTTCCCTTTAATTCCTGATTCCAGCCATTCAGTGCCTTCCCTAGAAGCAATTACATTTAATGTCTTGTTTATTCATCCAAAAATAGAATATGCATATAGAAGAAAGAAAGAAGCACATGTTTATTTTCTCTTTTTAACAAAGATGGTGACACTTGGTTTTTTTTTCTTTTTACCTGTATCATCTTTCCTAATACACACAGCAAACACAGGAAGCAAGTAACAATATTATTTCCATTTTACAGAAGAGGAAATTGAGGCACAGAGGTTAAGGAATTTACCTGAATTTACAGATTTTGTAAGTGGTAAAGTTAAGATTTGAACCTGGGGAGTCTGATTTCAGAGACCCATGCTGTTCCAGGAATATGTCATAATACCAATATTTGTTGTACCAAAAATTCTAACAGTAAAATGTATAAATGAGGAAACTGATCCTTTTAACATCAGCTGAGAAGTACTATCTTAGCATACATTTCTGGAAGGTAATTTCCAGTTACTTAGTCTATATAAAATTTTCAGTTCCATTCAGAGCTATCTTTCAATTAGTGAGTTTATTCTTTTCTACATTTAAAAATAGTTACCTCTGATCTGTATACTTAGTTCAGATCTACCTCTTCATTTTTAAAAGCTAGTTTCCGGGAAATAAGTTCAAAACAACCAGAGAATGATGAGTTACCTTAAAATTCCTTTTTTTTTCAATTGTGCATTTCTTTTTCTCAGTTTAAAAAAATTGTCACAAATATACATAAAATTTACCATTGTAACCATATTTAAGGGTATAGTTCCAAGGCATTAAGTACATTCATAATATTGTGCAACCATCACCAACATCCAACTCTAGAACCCTTTTCATATTAAAACAGAAAGTCTATACCAATTAAACAATAATTCCCCATTTCTCTCTCCCCTAGGCACTTGGCAACCACCCTTCTACTTTCTGTCTTTGTGATTTTGACTGTTCTAGGGCCCCATATAAGTGGAATCATACAGTATTTGTCTTTCTGTGACTGGCTTATTTCACTTAGCATAATGTCCTCAAGGTTCATCCATGTTGTAGCATGTGCCAGTTTCTTTTCTTTTTAAGGCTGGATAATATTCCATTGTACATATATACTACATTTTGCTTATCCGTTCATTTATTATTGATGGGTACTTGAGTTACTTCCACATTTTAGCTATTACATACACTGTTTTGCACCTTGCTTTTTACATTAACAACATATTTTTGGGTATTTTTCCATATTACTACACAATAGGTCTCCTTTTTCTGTCTTTTTTTTTTTTTACAGATGCACAATATTGCAATGTTTGCACAAACTGTAGTTTATTTGACCTGTAGCCTATAGGTGGATATTTGAATTGTTTCCAGTATATTTGATGTTACATACAATACTACAGTGCAAATATGTACAATTTTTTAGTTAGTTTTGATCTGAGATATGCCTATCATCTCATTCAAGTAGGGGTTGGCTCTGCTCTCGGCTGATCTATTGTGATCATATCTTCCCTCCCCTTTACTTTGGCATTGCTCTTTCAGAGTACAGATTTGCAAGGTATAGGCCTGCTCTTCCTACATTCTGTTGTCCCCTCAAGCTGATATTCTTAAAATGTTTTGCAAATATATATTAAGCAAAGGGAAATAAATTGATTAATAAAAATCGCATATTTTTTCTTTATATTAAAGGTAAGGGATTTACTATATGCATTGCATATATCATTGTATTTTATACAATGTGAATTTGTTTTTGTTTCCCAGTTTTATGTATTGATATCCAGCAACACTCACTAAAGGTAGAGGTGACTTGTAAGATAAAGTTACAAAGTATTTTTTGAAACATGTTTAGTGATTTTTCTGGATTTCATGTAACCAGAATGTTTTATACTTCTGGTACCTTGTTCTTTTTTCAGTTGCTTTTTATAATTTTCTGAACTAGACAATTTTAAAGGGCTTAAAATTTAGTACTGTGCTATCCTTTACTATTCTTATAAATTTCTGAACGAATAGAATTTTCTAATGGGTATGATGTGGAGTGTGTGTGTATGTGGTGGGTGGGGAGAGAGACAGAGAGAAAGGGAGAAACCAAGAATGTTTTGCATGAGCTGAAAAAATGGGGGTGCCATTTACTGAGATGAGGAGTGTGGAAGGGGCAGCATTATGGGGGCAAATCAGGAATTTTATTTGGAATATGGTAACTTTAGAGATGCCTCTTAGACCTCTACATTGAAATGATAAGGAGTCAATTGGATATATAAATCCTGAGTTCAGGGGCAAGTTCTAGACAGAGTTAATACATGGAGAGTACTTAAAACAGTGTCTTGCATGCCTTTTGAACTAAGTCAGATCATGACACTCCTTTGTTCACAACTCTGCAGTGACTTCATTTTCCTCAAAGGTAAACTCTTACAGTGTACCTTCACAGCTCTCTATGACCTGATTTCCCCCACTGCCAGCATCTGCTTTGGTGATAGTTAATGCTAGCTGCTGTAACAAATAAACCCCACAATACCAGCAGCTTAACATAATTGAAATAAATAAATTTCTTGTTCACAAAATAGTCTAGTGTGGGTGTTCATGGTCAGCTGGAACCTTTCCTCCATGTGCTGATTCAGGGATCCAGGCTCCTGTCTTCTGTTTTGCCATGACTTAGAACTTCAGATTCTTCTACTTCTAGCTAGTGGAAGGCAAAAAAGAGAAAAGGGAGACGCCTCATTTACTTCTTAAATACCCAGACCTAGGAGTGATACACATAAACTCCTGCACATGTTCCATTGGTGAGAACCAGTCACATGAGCACATCTGCCTACAAGTGGGGCAGAGAAATGTCCCTGCCCAGGGAGCTGCTTCCTAAGGCCAACACTCCACACACTGTGGAGGAGCAAATATGATCTTTTGGTGAACTGAAAGCCAACTCCCTCACACCTTTTGCTATCTTCTACTACTCCTCCCACCCCCAACCCTTTCCAGCCACCCTAGCCTTCTTATTTCTCCTTGAATACTCCAGGCACACTTCTGTCTCATGCCCGTTCCTGGAATTATCTTCCCTGAGATGTCTATTTGCTCTTCTCATGTCCTTCCTGCTGAAATGGGTGCCCCCGGATGCCACTTATTAAGAGTATGTTATGTCCCAGTTACTGCAAGTTCCTTTTTTCATTAATTTTTAAAATTATGAATCTTCAAAGCAATCTTGTGCAGGATAACAGTGATTATGCTTATACCAGAGAGGTTAAGTGATGTGCCTCAGCTCACACAGCTAGTAAGAGTATGAGTAAGGATTTAAATGATGAATGTTAAGAGCATCCAGCTCTGTTTTTTTCTCTGACTCTCAAAGAAGCAATCATTCTGCCAAACATATTTCCTAGCGGGAAGGAGATCACTTTACAGTTGAGTATTCTGGGCCTCTGAGCAGTTACATTTCCCAGGGCAAATTAATACAGTTAGGCTTTTGTTCATAACTGTGTTTTATGAGTTGAGTTCGTGTGAGAGGTCTCCCAGCACCTGATCACCTTGGAGACACTGGATGAAAAGTCTCTGGACTTTTAAACTGAGGACATTTAAGACTTTTTCAAGTCCCTTCTTCCATATCACCCCAAAAGTGATCATTCTAAGATGTGAGTCAGATCCTGTCACCCCTCAGTTTAAATTCCTATACAGGATAGGTTCTTTAGCCCGGCATTTGGGGCCTTTCCTGCTCTGTCCCTCTGTTCCTTCCCCAGTTTCATCCCCTTAGAAGCAAATTACTTGCTGTTGCCTGAATGTATCATTTAAATCTGTCACTCCCTTTTGTCCCACGTACTTTTTGACACATCTTTTCCTAACCCTTTTATTTAAGAAATGCCTTTTGATCCTTTAGTACTCAGATCAGATTGTACCTCATTCTGAAGCCTTACCTAACCATCTCCCAACTTGGATGCTCTGTAATTATTTAGCTCT